>WNWK01025444.1:0-28558 GCA_009830355.1 Cherax destructor | reverse complement strand
GTGAGGTCATCATAATGTTTGCTCAAAGATCTAACATTGTAATTGAAGATAGTTATGTTATTGTTGGCTCTGAGTAATGTCTTTGCTTGATCTGCTGTGTAATAGTTACAGTTGCTGTTGGAATCATGTAAGTCATTTAATAATAGGTTGATATCAGGATCAATTCCTGTAATCATAAGATTTGATGTGATTCTATAACTAGACCTGAGAAGAATAGATAATACTAAACTTAATAATATGATACTAGAATAAATGCTTAGGAACTATTTGATTATTACAAATTTTTAATAAGAGTTTGTAGAGATACAGGGTATTTAACAGAGTTCTTGGCACGTGAATTTGTACCTTAGTCAATTTATACAAATGCAATTAATTGAACTATGGTAGTTTACTAAAGCTGGGAATAAAGGAGCTAGGGAAAATGATAGCAAACAATGAAAGTAAAGTAAATTAGATAAGTTTAGATTTAGAAAGGATATAGGAAAATATTGTTTTGGTAATAGGGTAGTTGATGAGTAGAACAGTCTGCCTAGTAGGGTTATTGAAGCTAGGACCTTGGGTAGTTTCAAATTTAGGTTGGATAAATACATGAGTGAGAGGGGTTGGATTTGAGTGGGACTCGCATATGAGTTAATTGAATCTTCAAAGCTTATTTCTTGAGTATAATTGAAAATTAGGTTGGGCAATTATTCTGTTAGTGGGATGGATTGTGAAGGACCTGCCTAGTATGGGCCAACAGGCCTCCTTTCTTATGTTCTTATAAGAAAAAATAATTTTTTTTTTTTCCAAAATTTTGCGACATAGAATGACAGTTTCAGAATGGGGCCTCCGACAGTCAAAGGGTTAATAACATAGAAACATGATATATATCTAGAATGAATGAAATATTGCGTATGTGAGTAGTGTTAGTGGAGGTGGAGGCAGCGGCCATTGTTGTTGTGGAGTATAGGGCCACCATGGCTGTCATTCCTGCTCCTGGCATACCTTCCCATGTTTTTATAACAGAAAACTGAGTGTTTGTAAGGCAAACTCCATTAGATCGTCCTTTTTCTATCGCTTAATGGCTTAATTGCTACACTCTTAATGGTACACCCTTAATGCTACACCCTTAATGCTACACTCTTAATGCTACATCTAGTTTGTGTTTATGTAACATTTCCTGCTTTAATTCCATGGAAATCATCCTCATTTTCTTCTCAGCACTGTCTTTTGCACTTGCTTTCTTAAGACCAATGGTTAGAAAGAAGAAATTTCGCAAAATAGCTGCACGTAACGTAATAAAAACATGAGAATTTCCCTCCCTCCCTGAGCGGTGATGTTTTGATACACACTGCCATCTTGTGGTGGCGATCTGAAACTCACTTATAGTATTAATATTATAATAATTACGTATTATTTATTAGTACGTACGTATTCTTTTTTTTTTTTTTTTTTTATTAACACATCGGCCGATTCCCACCAAGGCAGGGTGGCCCGAAAAAGAAAAACTTTCATCATCATTCACTCCATCACTGTCTTGCCAGAGGGGTGCTTTACACTACAGTTATAAAACTGTAACATTAACACCCCTCCTTCAGAGTGCCGGCACTGTACTTCCCATCTCCAGAACTCAAGTCCGGCCTGCCGGTTTCCCTGAATCCCTTCATAAATGTTACTTTGCTCACACTCCAACAGCACGTCAAGTATTAAAACCATATGCCTCCATTCACTCCTATCAAATACGCTCACATGCTTGCTGGAAGTCCAAGCCCTCCACACAAAACTTCCTTTACCCCATCCCTCCAACCTTTCCTAGGCCGACCCCTACCCCGCCTTCCCTCCACTACAGATTTATACACTCTCGAAGTCACTCTGTCTCGTTCCATTTTCTCTACATGTCCAAACCACCTCAACAACCCCTCCTCAGCTCTCTGGACAATCGTTTTGGTAATCCCGCACCTCCTCCTAATTTCCAAACTCCGAATTCTCTGCATTATATTCACACCACACATTGACCTCAGACATGACATCTCCACTGCCTCCAGCCTTCTCCTTGTTGCAACATTCATCACCCATGCTTCACACCCATTGTTACGGCCCCCTATCTAACAATGGTAGTTAGGTAATTACCTCACCGGCCGGCAGTCAAGGGGTTACGTCATCAGACCTGATATTTGACTGCCGGGCCGGCTTGACTGACAGTGTCATCGAGACTCTCCCCTAGTCAACACTGGAGAGTCCACCAGCTTACTGATACACTACTGGAGTTCGCCAGGCAGACCTGCTTGAGAGTTGTAGACTTTCGCAGTGTGGTGCTGGTGACAGGTCTACAGTGCTAACGAGACTCTCCCATATACAACACTGGAGAGTTCACCAGCTCCCTGATACACCTAGGGAGTGTACGAGACTCTCCCATATACACTGCTGGAGAGTGTCAGCGAGACTCTCCCCTATACCACACTGAAGAGTTCACTAGCTCCCTGATACACCTGGGAGTGTTCAACAGACAGACCTGGAGATTGACTCTTCATGCTGGTGACGGCCTTAGACTATCTACTGGCTTATTCACCGTACCGACTGTGTTCCTGAGACTATGTACCTGAAAATGGACTGTTGTACCTGAACTTATGTACCTGAAAGTGTGTGACACTGGTAACAGGTGGTGTCTTGTGTGACACTGGTAACAGGTGGTGTCTTGTGTGACACTGGTAACAGGTGGTGTCTTGTGTGACACTGGTAACAGGTGGTGTCTTGTGTGACACTGGTAACAGGTGGTGTCTTGTGTGACACTGGTAACAGGTGGTGTCTTGTGTGACACTGGTAACAGGTGGTGTCTTGTGTGACACTGGTAACAGGTGGTGTCTTGTGTGACACTGGTACCAGGTGGTGTCTTGTGTGACACTGTGGTGTCAGGTATTTAGTGGTGTAGTCAGAGTTTGTGACGGTGGCACGACACAGGTTGAGTCGTGTATTTGATGTGTGTCATAACGCGGTGAAAAGGTTTTATTAGAGATGGGTTCATGATGCAAGGAAGGTGTCTTATGGGCACAGAGAGAAGGGTGTCGTGTGACACAGAAGAGAAGGCGTGTCGGGTGACACCGGGGGCGTGTCATGTGACACAGATAACGGGTGTCAGGGGACCCCGTGAGAAGGCGTGCCATAAGACAAAGAAGTATCATGACAAGGTGTGGTAGTGTCCTGCGTGACACTAGAAGATGGCAGCGACTTGACACTACACCGAATACTTGATTTTACTTGTGACTTTTATCTTGTACTGTGATTTTGTGTAAATAGGTTTTTACACAGATTATTAGATTATATGTTTTTATTCAGATTATATGCTTTTATATTAATAATATATATTTAATATAATAAAAATCTGAAAAATGAGATTTTACTCAGTATCCCAAACAGTCGTTTGTTACAAATGCTTCTTTATTTGTAATATGGGGGCCTGTCCGGGAGCATCTTGTTTGTCCGGGAAATGACTGTTTGGGATAAATCTTATATTACGTAGTACCTGAATCTTTGTGTGCGGTCATTTTGGTGGGGTGATTACGGCCCCTATCTAACAATGGTGTTAGGTAATTACCTCACCGGCCGGCAGTCAAGGGGTTACGTCATCAGACCTGATATTTGACTGCCGGGCCGGCTTGACTGACAGTGTCATGAGACTCTCCCTAGTCAACACTGGAGAGTCCACCAGCACTGATACACTACTGGAGTTCGCCAGGCAGACCTGCTTGAGAGTTGTAGACTTTCGCAGTGTGGTGCTGGTGACAGGTCTACAGTGCTAACGAGACTCTCCCATATACAACACTGGAGAGTTCCCGCCCCCTGATACACCTAGGGAGTGTACGAGACTCTCCCATATACACTGCTGGAGAGTGTCAGCGAGACTCTCCCTATACCACACTGAAGAGTTCACTAGCTCCTGATACACCTGGGAGTGTTAAAGCAGACAGACCTGGAGATTGACTCTTCATGCTGGTGGCGGCCTTAGACTATCTACTGGCTTATTCACCGTACCGACTGTGTTCCTGAGACTATGTACCTGAAAATGGACTGTTGTACCTGAACTTATGTACCTGAAAGTGTGTGACACTGGTAACAGGTGGTGTCTTGTGTGACACTGGTAACAGGTGGTGTCTTGTGTGACACTGGTAACAGGTGGTGTCTTGTGTGACACTGGTAACAGGTGGTGTCTTGTGTGACACTGGTAACAGGTGGTGTCTTGTGTGACACTGGTAACAGGAGGTGTCTTGTGTGACACTGGTAACAGGTGGTGTCTTGTGTGACACTGGTACCAGGTGGTGTCTTGTGTGACACTGTGGTGTCAGGTATTTAGTGGTGTAGTCAGTCAGAGTTTGTGACGTGGCACACACAGGTTGAGTCGTGTATTTGATGTGTGTCATAAGCGGTGAAAAGGTTTTATTAGAGATGGGTTCATGATGCAAGGAAGGTGTCTTATGGGCACAGAGAGAAGGGTGTCGTGTGACACAGAAGAGAAGGCGTGTCGGGTGACACCGGGGGCGTGTCATGTGACACAGAACGGGTGTCAGGGGACCCCGTGAGAAGGCGTGCCATAAGACAAAGAAGTATCATGACAAGGTGTGGTAGTGTCCTGCGGGACACTAGAAGATGGCAGCGACTTGACACTACACCGAATACTTGATTTTACTTGTGACTTTTATCTTGTACTGTGATTTTGTGTAAATAGGTTTTTACACAGATTATTAGATTATATGTTTTTATTCAGATTATATGCTTTTATATTAATAATATATATTTAATATAATAAAAATCTGAAAAATGAGATTTTACTCAGTATCCCAAACAGTCGTTTGTTACAAATGCTTCTTTATTTGTAATACCCATATAAGAGCGTTGGTATAACTATACTCTCATACATTCCCTTCTTTACTTCCATGGACAAGGTTCTTTGTCTCCACAGACTCCGAAGTGCTCCACTCACCCTTTTCCCCTCATCAATTCTATGATTCACCTCATCCTTCATAGACCCATCCGCCGACATGTCCACTCCCAAATACAGTGGACCCCCGAGTATCGTAATTAATCCGTTCCAGGTGCTAGTACTTAACACAAAGTTTTCGAAATTCGAACCATTATTTCCCATAAGAAATAATGTAAATACAATTAATCCGTTCCACAAAAAAATATTCACATATAAAATAATTAAAAACAATATATATATATATATACATTTACTTACCTTTATTGAAGAGTTGCAGGCATCTGGAAGATAGAGTAATGAGTAATGAAGGTCCTCTTGGGCATTTTCTTCCAAAACAGGCCTGTTTCATCACAATTAAACACTTGTTGGGGGAGGAATTCTTCAGCCTCTACGAAGGGAAATCCCCACTCCCTGCATGCCTGCTACACTCCTTGCATGCCTGCTACACTCCCTGCATGCCTGCTACACTCCCTGCATGCCTGCTACACTCCCTGCATGCCTGCTACACTCCCTGCATGCCTGCTACACTCCCTGCATGCCTGCTACACTCCCTGCATGAATGCTACACTCCCTGCATGAATGCTACACTCCCTGCATGCCTGCTACACTCCTTGCATGCCTGCTACATTCCCTGCATGCCTGCATGCCTGCTACACTCCCTGCATGTCTGCTACACTCCCTGCATGAAAGCTACACTCCCTGCATGCCTGCTAAACTCCCTGCATCAATGCTAAACTCCCTGCATCAATGCTAAACTCCCTGCATGCCTGCTACACTCCCTGCATGACTGCTACACTCCCTGCATGCCTGCTACACTCCCTGCATGAATGCTACACTCCCTGCATGAATGCTACACTCCCTGCATGAATGCTACACTCCCTGCATGAATGCTACACTCCCTGCATGCCTGCTATACTCCCTGCATGCCTGCTACACTCCCTGCATGAATGCTACACTCCCTGCATGAATGCTACACTCCCTGCATGAATGCTACACTCCCTGCATGCCTGCTACACTCCCTGCATGTCTGCTACACTCCCTGCATGAAAGCTACACTCCCTGCATGCCTGCTAAACTCCCTGCATCAATGCTAAACTCCCTGCATCAATGCTAAACTCCCTGCATCAATGGTAAACTCCCTGCATGCCTGCTACACTCCCTGCATGAATGCTACACTCCCTCCATGAATGCTACCACAGGGGTGCCACTAGGAAGCTTCTTTGGACCCATGGTGACTTATTTCACAGTGACAATCACTAAAGCACCAAAAAAAAACACTAAATGTAGTGTGAATGTTTGAAAGAGCGCGCTAGGTAATGTTCTCTCAATGGTAAACAACGCTTCACTGGCGGCGTCCCGCGCAGGCGCAGAGCAGGCGGACAGGTCTAATACCTTACGAAACACGAGCGGTTTTACGATTCTCGAAGTCGTAAAAAGCTTACGAAACACGATGTTTACGAAGTAAGAACCTTTCGAAACTCGGGGGTCCACTGTATCTGAACACATTCACCTCCTCCATACTCTCTCCCTCCAATCTGATATCCAATCTTTCGTCACCTATTCTTTTTGTTATCCTCATCACCTTACTCTTTCCTATATTCACTTTCAATTTTCTTCTTTTACACACCCTACCAAATTCATCCACCAACCTCTGCAACTTCTCTTCAGAATCTCCCAAAAGCACAGTGTCATCAGCAAAAAGCAACTGTGACAACTCCCACTTTGTATTTGCTTCTTTATCTTTTAGCCCAACACCTCTTGCCAAGACCCTCGCATTCACTTCTCTTACAACCCCATCTATAAATATATTGAACAACCATGGTGACATCACACATCCTTGTCTAAGGCCCACTTTTACTGGTAATAGTCCCCCTCCCTCCTACACACTCTAACCTGAGCCTCACTATCCTCATAAAAACTCTTCACTGCTTTCAGTAACCTTCCTCCTATTCCATACACCTGCAACATCTGCCACATTGCCCCCCTATCTACCCTATCATACGCCTTTTCCAAATCCATAAATGCCACAAAAACATCTTTACCCTTATCCAAATACTGTTCACCTATATGTTTCACTGTAAACACTTGGTCTACACACCCCCTACCTTTCCTAAAGCCCCCTTGTTCATCTGCTATCCTGCTTTCTGTCTTACTCCTAATTCTTTCAATAATAACTCTACCATACACTTTACCAGGTACACTCAACAGACTTATTCCCCTATAATTTTTGCACTCTTTTTTGTCCCCTTTGCCTTTATACAAAGGAACAATACACGCTCTCTGCCAATCCCTAGGTACCTTACCCTCTTCCATACATTTATTAAATAATAGCACCAACCACTCCAAAACTATATCCCCACCTGCTTTTAACATTTCTATCTTTATCCCATCAATCCCAGCTGCCTTACCCCCGTGGTACCTTGGTTAACGATGGTCCCCAAACTCGCCCTTTTATGTAAGTTTATTTTTTTAAATGCTTTTTGTAAGTGTATTTTTGGTGGTCTAAAAGGACTAGTCTATTTTACATTATTCCTTATGGGGATAAATTCGTTTGGTAATGGCACTTGAACAGCATTCTGGAACGAAAAAATATTGTTAACCGAGGTACCACTGTATTATTATGTATATAATTATTATATTATACATACAGTATTATTATTATTATTATTAGTAGTAGTAGTTCGTACGTATTCTTATAATAATACTCTTGCTTACCATTTGGAATTTTTATTCACACAAAAAATAGAAGATTTACTGTTATGCAGACTACTGCATTATTGTAATAATTGTACAAATAATGTCTACCCATTCATGACTGCATATTGGAATGGCCACTTGGACAGGTGTTGGACAGTGATGTCATTTGTTTACTCTTGAACGTCAGCAAAAATCAAACATTTCAGCTACTTTGAGCTCAATTTCAAGGTACCTTTCGTTGTGAAAGCAATCAAAATCATAATATATCTTCCATTCTTTCAATTGAGACCAAAAAAACGAGAATACAATCATAAAAACCATACGAAAATAACCGCTAAGGGCCAGCTAAGGCTGAGAAGTGAGCTCCATTATTTACAGTTAGATTTCTTTCAATTTTGGTGTACATTAAGAGACATTTTTCCATCATACATTGCCCAAGTTTCAATAAGATAGTCCAACAAACAAATGAGATCCAATTCCCTAGATCAAGAGCAAGAGCCCCTCACCAGCATCAAGGAACCTCCCTTGAGGCCTGCTCGCATCTGGAAATTTTTCTTGCCTATGGAAGCAAAAAATCGACCGATCGACTGCTCGTATCTGGAAAAACTCGCAAGTGGATGCGCTCGTTAGTGGAGGTTCCACTGTATTATTAGTTTGCCAGAAATGCCTAGGCATGCTAGTGGCCATCTTTGTAATTAGTATTTTATAATATGTAAACCACACATTGTAATCTTTACAGAGGAATAAAAATTTGAATTGAATTGAATACTGGTACATGTTTTCCTGTCTCATTTCTATCTTCAACATTAGTGTTAACAGTGGAGCCTTCATCAGTTATTTCTGGTAATTTATCTTTACTATTTCTTCACTTTATCTTTACTATCTCCCATGGTATTGCTAGTGTGTAACATTGGTTTTAGCATGTCCTCGTCTACACCTGTTTCCCCACTGGAGCTCCTGTCCCCCTCCAGGACACTCATTTATTTCTCTATTCTTACAGTTACTGTCTACCAGGACAGCATTTGTACCAGGGGTGATAGCACCATCTGGCCTAGATTTTTTATTTTCCCAACTTTTATAGAATGCTGTCGTGTTTTTTTATGAAGGCCATTTTGATATTGTCATCTTTTAATACCAATGTGATTTTATTCCACAGTTCGGTCTCATTTGGGCATACCCAAAAACACTTCCCTGGTTTAATATCTCTTGTAGTTGATTCCTGAATACCTGCACAAGGTGCGTGGGCGCATTTCCCCTCAGAAGTTGCATGTAATCCATGCAGTAGCCCGTTTGGTTGCAGACTACACAGGATTTCATGATGTGATTTTATTGAACATAAGAACATAAGAAAGGAGGAACACTGCAGCAGGCCTGTTGGCCCATACTAGGCAGGTCCTTCACATTCCATCCCACTAACAAGATATTTGTTCAACCCAATCTTCAATGCTGTATATTCTACTAATAACTTCCTTAACCCTTTCAGGGTTATTGACATACTAGTATGCATAAATTCTAGCACCCTCAAATCAAGTGGGAAAAAGCTGGTAGGCCTAGATGGGAGAGAATGGGTTTGTGTGGTTAGTGTGTGCAGTAGGAAAAAAATTGGGGACCCAGTTGTGCATTGTGGGAATGCCATTTTAGTATGCCTTGTTCACCAGGTCTAGCGCTAAGAAACTTCTCGCTCCTCGCCTAACTGGGACTCTCTTTGTTCCCAAGTGATAGTTCAAACACAGATGGAAGTATCAGTGAAGATGAATTTCATGATTTTGAGGAGTTTGTGACCGAAAGCAATGCCCAGGATACCAGAAGGAAGGAAAGAAGAAAGGAAGAAATGAGAGGAAGGAAGAAGGAAGGAGGGAAGGTAGGTAGGAAGGAGGGAAGGTAGGTAGAAAGTAAGGAAGGAAGGAGACCATCAACCTAGGATAACCTAAAAAATTCAGACACTGACTTATTTCCATGTGGGTTGGTGGGGTAATGAAGAAGGGATGGGTGTTGACAGGCAGTGAGTGATGGTGTAATTTGTCATTGGGACACTAATTATGCCGGTGACTCGACATATTTACAGGTCCACCCCCACACAACAACTACAAGCTTACAGAAGCTGTACCAGTTCAAAGAAGTGTCGAGTGACTATATGTGTGTATATATGATAGAAAAATAGTAATAAACATTTTTTATTGTTGGTTTGTGTAAACATGTTTTGTGAACAATATAATGACAATAATAATAATAATAATATAATAATAATAATAATAATAATAATATTTTTATTTCATTGCAAGTTACAAGTATACATAGTTATTGGTAGTTACAATTATAAAACTGTAATGCAAGGAGAGCCACTGGCATGCCATGGCATTAGGGGCAGCTTATTCTAAAGACTTATTCACTAAGTACTTAATACTAGAGAAATTGATTGAGTTTATTCTAGTTATATATTATTTCATATTACAATATGATTATACATACTATTAAAAAGACAATACTACTAGAGAAATTGGTTGAGTTTATTCTAGTTGTATATTTTATTTCAAGTTACAATATGTTGATGCTATACTAGTAAAATAACAATACTAGAGAAATTTATTGAGTTTCTTCTAGTTATATATTTTATTTCAAATTAACAAAATGATGATACTATACTATTTTAAATGACAATATGATGATATGAAATTGCAACAAGTGTTAAGGAGGATGACAATATAAAATTGAGATTATCTTAAGTAAAATAACATTGGGTTTGAAAGTTTGTTACAGTATGAGTATTTAGTATAGGGTGAGTAGGTGATTTTTGAGAAGAGTCTTGAATTGATTTTCCGACAGGGTTAACTTAATATTTACTGGTAATGAATTCCAGATTATGGGGCCCTTTATGTGCATAGAATTTTTACATTGGTTAGTATGGACTCTGGGTATGTCAAATAATAATAATAATAATAATAATAATATTTTTATTTCGATGCAAGTTACAAGTATACATAGTTATTGGTAGTTACAATTATAAAACTGTAATGCAAGGAGAGACACTGGCATGCCATGGCATTAGGGGCAGCTTATTCTAAAGACTTATTCACTAAGTACTTAATACTAGAGAAATTGATTGAGTTTATTCTAGTTATGTATTATTTCTAATTACAATATGATTATACATACTATTAAAAGACAATACTAGAGAAATTGGTTGAGTTTATTCTAGTTGTATATTTTATTTCAAGTTACAATATGTTGATGCTATACTAGTAAAATAACAATACAGTCATCCCTCGGTTTTCGTGTTTAATCCGTTCCTGAGGGATGCACTAAAACTGAAACACACGAAAACTGAAGCCATTTTCCCCATAAGAAATAATGGAAATTCAATTAATCCGTTTCAGACACCCAGGAGTATTAACAAAAAATAATTTTTTAGAGATTAAATATAGATTTACATACAGAAAAGAATGACAAATAAATATAAAGCACTAATAACATGTATAAATGAACATTTAACATCACACATACCTTTATTAGCGACTCTTGTTGGTGTATGGAAGATGGAGAGGAGAGAGTGAGGCGAGTTTATTGTTGGGAGGCAGGACAAAATGCTTCATTGTGACACTAATATCAGCTCTATGGCTTATTTATCTATCACAATTCATCTAATATGACATAATAAACAATATAAGTAACATAAAAACCTGATATACACTCTAGAATGAATAAAATATGTGTGTCATTACGAATGTGGTGGCGGGCATACTCGGTCCAGCTATGAAAACATCTTCCCATTCTTTCCTCCTCCATACTCATTAGTATAAGGAAAAACGGAGTTTGTAATGCTAACTGCATTAGATCACTTCTTTCCAGTCGGCTACACGGATTGAACAGAATTCATTCCTGTCCAGGCTGGTAACAACAACAATAACTGGTTTGTTGACAAAACTCCCGAACATTGTACACTCTCATTCTCTCTCGTTTATTCATTTAATCTTGTTTACTCACCTCTCACTCTACATTAAGACTGCCTCTTACCACCACTGCCTCTAACACTGCCTCAACCAACAAACAAGTACCACTGCCTCTCACCACCACTGCCTCAACCACCACTGCCTCTCACCACCACTGCCTCTCACCACCACTGCCTCTCACCACCACTGCCTCTCACCACCACTGCCTCTCATCACCACTGCCTCTCATCACCACTGCCTCAACCACCACTAGTTTCCAGTCAGCTTCACTGAGTGAACAGAATTCAATCCTGTCCAGGCTGGAAACAGCAACAACAACTCGTTTGTTGGTGTATGAGAGAGGCAGGAGAGTTTGGAGGCAGGACAAGATAGCTCTTCAATACGACACTAATATAAACTCTACGGCTTATTTATCTATCACAATTCATCTAACATGACATAATAAACAATATTAATAACATAGAAACATGATATATACTCTAGAATGAATAAAATATGTCATGTATGAGAGAACTGCCGGTAGTATTGTTTTTGTTGGGTATATGGGCCACTGCTGGTGGAGGTCGGCAGTAGCAGCAGGCCGCCACCAACAGTGGCCCATATACCCAACAAAAACAATACTACCGCCAGTTCTCTCATACATAATGACATATTTTATTCATTCTAGAGTATATATATCATGTTTCAATGTTATTAATATTGTTTATTATGTCATATTAGATGAATTGTGATAGATAAATAAGCCGTAGAGTTTATATTAGTGTCGTATTGAAGAGCTATCTTGTCCTGCCTCCAAACTCTCCTGCCTCTCTCATACACCAACAAACCAGTTGTTGTTGCTGTTTCCAGCCTGGACAGGATTGAATTCAGTTCATATAATTTATAAATAAGAAATATTTACACTTAAATTTATAAATAAATATTTACACTTTAATTTATAAATAAGGAATATTCACACTTCTATAAATAAGAAAGATTTACACTTACCTTGGAGGAGGAGATGGCAGACGGCAGCTCTAGTCTGTCCCTATATTCCTCAAACAAACAATGGAGGAGTTAGGTTTCGTGTCGTCATTTTTCTATCGATTAATGGCTTAACTTATTTGCTACACTGTTAATGCTACACTTTAATGCCGGCTAGTACTATAGCCTTTATCGACTCCACTTTGATACTTTGCTACGATTTCTTTCTTTAATTCTATGGTGTTCCTCACTTTCTTTACCAAAGGACTGATACTAGGAGCTTTCTTTGGGCCCATGGTGGCTTATTTAGCAGTTACACACAATAATCAAGGGCCAAAAACAATGGATTGTTAAGAAATGTTTAGTATGAACTCGCAGGATAATGTTCACTCAACCAGAAACAATGCTACACTGCCTGAGAATGTGGGTGGGATGTGGGCTTACGGGCTTTGTATGTGCGCTGGACACTGGACAGGTTCTGTACCATGAACGAAAATGGAGGTAATCACATGAAAACGGAGGTAAATTTTCCCCGAAAAAATTGCACGAAAACTGAAACACACGAAAACAGAGATACACGAAAACGGAGGGATGACTGTACAGTGGACCCTCGCTATTCGAACATTCTTCATTCCAGAATACTGTTCAAGTGCTGTTACCAAACGAATTTATTCCCATAAGGAATGATGTAAATTAGATTTGTCCATTTCAGACCCCCAAAAATACACTTATAAAAGCACTTACAATAATGAACTTACATAAAAGGGCGAGTTTGGAGTGTTCGAATAGCGAGTGTCCACTGTACTAGAGAAATTTATTGAGGTTCTTCTAGTTATATATTTTATTTCAAATTAACAAAATGATGATACTATACTATTTTAAATGACAATATGACAATATGAAATTGCAACAAGTGTTAAGGAGGATGACAATATAAAACTGAGATTATCTTAAGTAAAATAACATTGGGTTTGAAAGTTTGTTACAGTATAAGTATTTAGTATAGTATAGGGGGAGATTTTTGAGAAGAGTCTTGAATTGATTTTCCGACAAGGTTAACTTAATATTTACTGGTAATGAATTCCAGATTCTGGGGCCCTTTATGTGCATAGAATTTTTACATTGTTTGGTATGGACTCGGGGTATGTCAAATAGTGATCTGTGTCTTGTGTCATGGTTGTGGGACCTATTAAAGTTGTTGAGGAGTATTTTGAGTGGAGGGTTGATATTAGCATGTAGAATTTTATGTATGTAGAAGGCACATGAATAGGTATGAATATTTTTTAGGGTGAGTAGTTTTAAAGTTTTGAATATAGGTGGAGTATGCTGTCTAGAGTGGGAATTTATCATCATCCTGACTGCAGCCTTTTGCTGGGTTATGAGTGGTCTAAGGTGATTTAATGTTGTTGAGCCCCATGCACAGATTCCATAGGTGAGATAAGGGTAGATTAGAGAATGATATAGTGCAATGAGAGCTGGTTGTGGCACATAATAGCGTATCTTAGATAATATACCTACTGTCTTTGAGATTTTCTTGGAAATTTGTTGTATGTGTGTTTGGAATTTAAGACTACTGTCAAGGTGGATTCCTAGGAATTTTCCCTCTGTGAGTCGTGTGATGGGTGAACCATTGAGCATTATGTTAAGTGGAACATTTGTGGCTTTGTTTCCAAACTGAATGAAGTAGGTCTTGTCAGTATTGAGAGTAAGCTCATTTATCTTCATCCATGTTGATATTTTCTGTAATTCGGCATTAACAGTGTTGGCTAGTATGACTGGATTTGGGTGAGAGAAGACATATGTTGTGTCATCTGCAAATAATATGGGTTTGAGTAGTTGTGATGCATTCGGTAGGTCATTTATGTAAATGAGGAATAGAAGTGGCCCCAGGACACTTCCTTGAGGGACTCCGACTGTAATTTGTTGTGTGGAAGAGTTCTCTCCATTTGTGTACACGTACTGGCTTCTGTTGCTAAGGTACGACTTTAGGTAGTTGAGTGGGTGCCCCCTAATACCATACTGTGCTAATTTTGTGAGCAATAAATTATGGTCGACTGTATCAAATGCTTTGCGTAGGTCTATGAAGATTCCCAGCGGGACTTCTTTCTTCTCAAGTGCTGTGTATATTAACTCTAACATGTGTGTTATAGCATCGTTTGTGCTCTTGTTAGTCCTGAATCCAAATTGACAGGGGTTGAGTACATTGTGTTAGACGAGGTAGGAATAGATGTGTCTATGAATTAATTTTTCGAAGATTTTAGAAAGCAGTGGTAAATTTGAGATTGGTCTATAATTATTCAAGTCGGTTTGGTCACCTCCTTTGTGCAGTTATTGTGTAGCATACAACATATACCTTATATTGGTCTCACAGGCGGGCCATAAAAGTTATTTGAAGGAAGGAAGAAAGGAAGGAAGAAGTAAGGAAGGAGGGCAGGTAGGTAGGAAGGAAGAGATGAGAGGAAGGAAGAAGTAAAGAAGGAGGGAAGGTAGGTAGGAAGAGATGAGAAGAAGGAAGGAAGGAAGGAAGGAGGGAAGATAGGAAGAAGGGAAAGTAGGTAGGAAGGAAGGAAAGAAAGAAGGTAGGGAGGAAGGGATGTGTTGTTGAAGGCAGTGAGGGTTAGTGAGTGATGGTATGATGCATCTTTGTGACACAAGTCACGCCAGTGACTCAGCATATTTATAACTCCACCCCCACACAACTACAAGCTTTCAGAACCTCTTGCAGTTCTAGGAACATGTCCAGTGACTCTACATGTTTATATATATGATAGAAAAATAGTAATAAACAACATTTATTATTGGTTTGTGTAAACATGTTTTGTAAACAATATAATGACAGCAAAGTTTGTGCAGTTATTGTATATTATACAATGAGTGAATATATACCAAATAGTCTTTATATTAGTCTCACAAGCCATAAAAGTTACTTGAAAAAATAAAATATTAAATAAAAGAAAAAAGTAGAAAAACAAAAAAACAAAATAAACTATTACTGGGTGACAGGCAGTCAGCGATGTTTCCATAAGCAGTTCAATTTCTTTCAACTTCATTCCTCCATATCTCGGTAAGTATTGATCGCAATTTTTTTTTGTCCTATAATACTCACAAAAAAACTATCATTTCATTAGAATTTTTTTTTTTTCTCAAATATTTTTCGACCCTGAGTGGGAGTTAAGGATTGAGGGTTTAGTCCCTGAAAGGGTTAAAGTGGAGATCTATTTGTATTGTATCTATTTTATTTGTATGTGTTTCGGACAATCTTACTGCTCTAGTAGTTACTGTTCGGGTGTTTGATAAGGCCACCTAAAACCCTGTCAGCTTATGACTCCAATCAGAGGATTCCTTATTTATTCAACAAATCAGTTTGGGTGTTAAGGGCGCCTAGAAATTCTTTTGGTTTTGAATCCGGTCATTGTTCACTTATTTCTTGGATGAATCTGGTCAGTGGATCACTTATTTTAATGAATCCAGGCAGAGATTTTTGGGCTAGCTCGTAAAAGCACCACTGGAATATTATTTAACAGAGTAATATTGTTCAATTTGATACAAAAAGTATAACTTGCGTGTTGGAGAAACCGGTAACGTCTGGCACTCCTACTATGACAAATGTCCGGTGACCTCTGGCATCCTTTTTTAGTAAAGTAAAGTAAAGTAAATTTTATTTCATTGCAGATTGCAGATTACATAGGTATTGGTAGTTACAATGTAAATTGAGTGCAAGGAGAGCCACTGACATGCCATGGCATTAGGAGCAGCTTAATCTAGTAACTTAGACTATGTACTTAATATTATAGAAATTTATTGAGTTTATTCTAGTTAAAAATTGTTTTCAAAATTACAATATGATGAAATTTTACTGTTTAAATTATTATATGATGATATTAGAGTGTTACAGGTGTTTAGATTCTCGAATGGTAATATGGAATGGAGATTATCTTAAGGAAAATAACATTGAGCATTTTTGACTAACTTATAATATGAGTATTAAGTTTTGATTGAGTAGGGGGTAACATAATAGTAACATATTATTAAAAATTGAGATTATCGTATAGGAAAGTAATAATGAGCATTTTTCAAAGTAGTTTATAGTATGATCATTTAGTTTTGGGTGAGTAGGTGGTTTTTGAGTTGAGTCTTAAATTGATTTTCAGACAAGATTATCTTAATATTTACTGGTAATGAATTCCAGATTCTGGGGCCCTTTATGTGCATAGAATTTTTTACATAGGTTGATATGAACACGGGGTATATCAAAAAGTGATCTGTGTCTTGTGTTGTGGTCATGGGTCCTATTAAAGTTGGTGAGGAGAATTTTGAGCGGAGGGTTTATATTAGAGTGTAAAGTTTTATATATGTAGTAGGCACAAGAGTAAGTATGAATGTTCTTTACGGTGAGTAGTTTTAGACTTTTGAATATTGTTGGAGTATGCTGTCTAGAGTGGGAATTTGTTATCATTCTGATTGCGGCCTTTTGTTGTGTTATGAGTGGTCTAAGGTGATTTAATGTTGTTGATCCCCATGCACAGATTCCATAGGTGAGATATGGGTAGATAAGTGAATGGTATAGTGCAAGGAGAGCTGATTGTGGTACATAATAGCGTATCTTTGATAATATGCCTACTGTCTTCGAGATTTTCTTGGAAATTTGTTGTATGTGTGTTTGGAATTTAAGGCTACTGTCAAGGTGGATTCCTAGGAATTTTCCCTCTGTGAGTCTTGTGATGGGTGTGCCATTGAGCGTTATGTTAAGTGGTCTTGTCAGTATTGAGAGTAAGCTTGTTAGTCGTCATCCATGTTGATATTTTCTGTAATTCTGCATTAACAGTGTTGGCCAGTATAACTGGATTTGGGTGAGAGAAGACATATGTTGTGTCATCTGCAAATAAAATGGGTTTGAGTAGTTGTGATGCATTCGGTAGGTCATTTATGTAAATGAGGAATAGGAGTGGCCCCAGGAAACTTCCTTGAGGGACTCCGACTATAATTTGTTGTGTGGAAGAGTTCGCTCCATTTGTGTACACGTATTGGCTTCTGTTGGTGAGGTATGACTTTAGGTAGTTGAGTGGGTGCCCCCTTATACCATAATGTGCTAATTTTGTGAGCAGTAAATCATTGTCGACTGTATCAAAAGCTTTGCGTAGATCAATGAAGATTCCCAGTGAGACTTCTTTCTTCTCAAGTGCGGTATATATTAACTCCAACATGTGCATAATAGCATCGTTTGTGCTCTTGTTTGTCCTGAATCCAAATTGACAGGGGTTGAGTACATTGTGTGAAACGAGGTAGGAATAGATTTGTCTATAAATTAATTTTTTGAAGATTTTAGAAAGCAATGGTAAATTAGAAATTGGTCTATAATTATTCAGGTCTGTTTGATCACCTCCTTTGTGGATCGGGGTGACCCTAGCTATTTTGAGAATTGATGGAAAGGTAGAGGCTTCAATGGATTTATTGAATAGTGTTGCTATAATTGGTGACAGTACCTGTGAAGCTTTTTTGTACATAAAAGTTGGTAAGCTATTTATGTCTCCTGCCTTGTTTTTAAGGGTGTTGATTATGAGCGAGACTTCAATTGGGTTGGTAGGAGCTAGGAATAGCGTATTAGGGTAGGTGTTTCTGAGGTAGTCTGTTGGATGGGTGTTTGAGCTTGGGATTTTACTCGCTAGATTCTTTCCTATGGTGGAGAAGAAAACATTAAGTCTGTTTGCTGTCTCAGTAGGTGAGAGTAGAGGTTCATCTGCTTTTGATAATTTGATGGTGTTGTTTTTCGCTATCTTATTATTTCCTAGAATTGCACTTATAGATTACTTTACAGTGGAACCCCGAGTTTTGGCCGTAATCCGTTCCAGGAGCTAAGCCTAAAGTGGAAGTGGCCAAAAGTCGAAGCAATATTTCCCATAAGAAATACAGTCAACCCCTGGTGTTCGACGCCATCGGCGTTTATCCAAATCGGTGTTCGACTGGTTTTTTAACGAGAATTTTGGCTCGGTATTAGCCGATCCGCTCGGAGTTGGTGATTCGTCCCGTACGCGTACACGTGGCCCAGCTGGGCCCGGGCACTCAGTGTGCTATTGTTTACAAGCTGAGCGACCACCACCCACGCCACCCACGCATTCATACCAGTATATTGTCATTATTCAACTGTTTTTAGTGCTTGCAACTGCTAAATAAGCCACCATGGGCCTCAAGAAAGCTCCTAGTGCCAAGCCTGTGGTAAAGAATGTCAGAAATATGGTAGAATTGAAGAAGGAGATGAGAGCAAAATATGAAAGTGGAGTGCGTATCACTGAGCTGGCCAGGCTCTATGGCAAATCCCATTCAACCATCTCTTCCATTATGGCCAAGAGAAAGGAAATCAAGGATGCTGTTCTTGCAAAGGTGCAAGTATGGTCACAAAACAGAGATCTCAAGTGCTGGAACAAGTGGAAACTTTGTTGTTGTTGTGGATCAACGAAAAGCAATTAGCAGGAGATAGTGTTTCGCAGGTGATAATATGTGAAAAAGCAAGGCAGTTGCATGATGATCTCATTAAGAAAATGCCTGCAACAAGTGCTGAAGTGAATGAATTTAACCCTTTCAGTGTTATTGACGTACTAGTACGGCTTACGCCTGGGGTTATTGGACGTACTAGTACGCCTAAATTCTAGCACCCTCAAATCAAGCAGAAACAGGCTGTTAGCCTAGATGTGATAGAATGGGTCTGTGCGGTCAGTGTGCGCAGTATAAAAATTCCTGCACCACACAGTGCATAATGAGGAAAAAAACCTGACCGTGTTTTTGGTTTAAAACAGCACTTTGCAGTCTATTTTCGTATGGTATTTATTGATGTATTCTCGTTTTCTTGGTCTCATTTGATAGAATGGAAGATATATTACAGGAATAGAGATGATTTTGATTGGTTTGACAAAGACAAGTACCTTGAAATTGAGCTCAAAGTAGCGAAAATGTTCGATTTTTGACGATGTTCAAGAGTAAACAAATCACACCATGCATCCAATACACATCAACTGGCGAGTCTAATATTCATGCACAAGTGCTCTAATATTATTTATACCAGACGAGCCTGGCCCATGGCCGGGCTCAGAGAGTAGATACTCTCGAAACTCTTCAAAGGTATATCAAAGGTAAAGGTATACATAACAGTAAATCTTCTATTTTTTTGTGAGAATAAAAAATCAAAATGAAAAGCAAAAGTAATGTAAGAGGGGCCTGGAAACGTGACTAATGAACAGAGAAGACGTTATTTTAGTGCCAGGAATGTCTGCCTTGTTTATTCTGGACCCTATTTTGAAATTGGCATCGTTTGAAATTTGTGTGAAATTGGCCAAATTGCCATTTTCTGACCACTATTTTGGGTAGTTGTAATAGGTAAATAGGCGGTTTCTTGTACACAATCGATAGAAGAAATGGAGTTCTAGCAAATAGCTATATTTTTTAGTTGCCTGAAACATTGGAATTTGCTCAAAATAGGGCTCAAAGTGGGCGTAAATCGCCGATGCGTAATGTCATGGCTGCCAACCTGCTGAAAAGCATAATTCGTTAGTTTTCAATCAAATTTCATAATTTTGTGTGGGTTATGATCGGAAAAGATTTCTATTATTTCATAAGAAAAAATAATTTTTTTTTTTTTTTTTAAATTCTTGGACCCTGAGAACGAGTTTCGAGACCCCCTTGGACCTGAAAGGGTTAAAGCCAGCAATGGCTGGTTTGACAGATTTAAGAAGCAAGTGGCATACATAGTGTTGTGAGGCATGGTGAGGCAGCCAGTTCTGACAAAAGTGCTGCCTGAAAATTACGTGAATGAATTCGTGGGACATAGTGGCTGAACAATTCCAACCCCAACAAGTGTTCAGTTGTGACGAAACAGGCCTGTTTTGAAGAAAATGCCAAACAGGACCTTCATTACACAGGAGGAAAAGGCACTCCAGGATATGCTCATGAAAGACAGGCTAACTCTTATGCTTTGTGCCAACGCAAGTGGTGATTTTAAAGTGAAGCCTTTAGTGGTGTATCATTCTGAAAAGCCGAGCGTTTAAGAGATGCGGTTCACCAAGTCTAATTGTGTGTGATGGGAAGTCTAACAATAAGGCATGGGTCACTAGGACATTTTCCTTGATTGGTTCAATGACGTGTTTGGCCCCGTGTGAAGAAATATATGAACATAACATAAGAACATAGAAAGGAGGAACACTGCAGCAGGCTGTTGGCCCATCTAGGCAAGTCCTTCACAATCCGTCCCACTAACAGAACACTTGCTCAACTCAATTTTCAATGCTACCCAAGAAATAAGCTTTGACAATTCCATTCACTCATGCGAGTCCCACTCAAATCCAACCCTCTCACTCATGAATTTATCCAACCTAAATTTGAAACTAACCAAGGTCCTAGCTTCAATAACCCTACTAGGCAGACTGTTCCACTCATCAACTACCCTATTTCCAAACCAATACTTTCCTATATCCTTTCTAAATGTAAACTTATCTAACTTGAATCCATTATTGCGGTTCTCTCTTGAGAGATATCCTCAAGACCTTATTTATATCCCCTTTGTTAATACCCATTTTCCTCTTGTATACCTCGATCATGTCTCCCTCATTCTACGCTCTTACAAGTGAATGTAATTTAACCCTTTGGGGTCCAAGGGTGGTCTCTGAAACTTGTCTCAGGGTCCATAAATTTTAAAAAAAAAAAAAAAAAAATTTCTTATGGAATGATAGAGAATCTTTTTCCGATCATAATGCCACAAAATATGAAATTTGATCGAAAACTAACGGAATTATGCTTACGGAAGTTAGCGATAGCCATGACACTTACGCATTGGCGATTTCGCCCACTTTGAGCCCTATTTTCGACATTCCAATGTTTCAGTCTACTAAAATTATAGCTATTTCGCTAGAACTCCATTTCTTCTATCGATTGAGTACAAGAAACCGCCTATTTACCAATTACATCTACCCAAAATAGTGGTAAGAAATGGCAATTTGGCCAATTTCACACAAATTTCAAACGATGCCAATTTCAAAATAGGATCCATAATAAACAAGACAGACATTCCTGGCACTAAAATAACATCTTCTCTGTTCATTAGTTACGTCTCAAGGCCCCTCTTACATTACTTTTGCTTTCCATTTTGAATTTTTATTCTCACAAAAAATAGAAGATTTATTGTATGTATACAACTGCATCATTGTAAAAATGGTATAAATAATATCAGAGCCCTTGTGCAATGAATATTAGACTCGCCAGTTGATGTATTGGACGCATGGTGTGATTTGTTTACTCCTGAACATCGTCAAAAATCAAACATTTTTGCTACTTTGAGCTCAATTTCAAGGTACTTGTTATTGTCAAACCAATCAAAATCATCTCTATTTCTGTAATATATCTTCCATTCTATCAAATAAGAACAAGAAAACGAGAATACAACAATAAATACCATACGAAAATAGACTGCAAAGTCCTGTTTAAACCAAAACACGGGCAGAGTTTTTTTTCATTATGCACGTGTGGGGGCAGGATTTTTATACTGCGCACACTGACCGCACAGACCCATTCTATCACATCTAGGCCTAAAGCCTGTTTCTCCTTGATTTGAGGGCGCTAGAATTTGGCGTACTAAGTACCAATAACCCAGTGGTAAGATGTACTAGTACGACCAAAACCCCAAAGGGTTAAGGGTCTTTAATCTCGAGGAAAAATTTGCCACCTAAAATGGAGGAATATTGCAAACAATGTGGTACAGAGATAACTACCAGGAGGCAGCTCAGATGAAAACTTAACATGAACTTTTAAATCTCTGCACCAAATTCACCTTAAACCAGCAAATAGTAGAGCCTACAAGATTAGAGAATCGCTGGACCTCATCTTCACTAACAGTGATGATCTGATACAAATGTCATCATATCAGAAACAATACTAGATCATAATAGAGGTCCAGACATGTATGCGGGAGCCTCCAGATCGACAAAATGTGGATCACCAGTGAGGCCTTCTCCAAATTCAACTTCAATAACAAACATAGGTGGGACCAAGTCAACCAAGTCCTACATGATATAAACTGGGAAGATAGCCTAGCATCACGGATCCTAACCTCATGTCTAGAACAAATTAACTCTGTGGCACTTGAGTTTGCTCAAGGTAAATTCCCATTAGGAAAAGAAGGAAGATGTAAACTAGAAAGAGAGGCGCTCCTATACAGGCAAAGGCAGAGAATAACGGAGCGACTACAAGAGGCGCCAATATATCTGAAATAGTAGGGAGACACTGGTCAGAGAAATAGCAAACATTGAATTAAAACTAAAGGAATCTTACAGGAATCAGAAACGTGGGAAGAACTAAAAGCCATAAATGAAATTGAAAGAAACCCAAAGTATTTCTTTTCTTATGCCAAATCAAAGTCAAGAACAACATCCAGTATTGGGCCCCTACTGAAGCAGGGATGGGTCCTACACAGATGACAGCAAGGAAATGAGCGAGCTACCAAAGTCCCAGTATGACCTTGAAGTTTTAGCGCAGTCACAACTGGGGACTGAAAGTCAAGACCTAAATGAATTTTTTATGAGAGTGCCACAGAACTTGGCAGATGTGCATGCCTATCTGGATATCACTCTGATGCCAAATGACTTCGAAAAGGCAACAAATGACATGCCCATGCACCCGCTCCAGGCTCAGGACCCACATGGAACCCGTGTCATCAAGAACTGCAAGCAGCCCCACGTGCTTTTAACATCCATGGAGAGGGAGCATGGATACTGAGCTGTCCCAGCGCTAAAACAATGACATAGCTCCATCCACAAAGGGGGCAGTAAAGCAATAGCAAAGAACTACAGACCAATAGCGCTAACGTCCCATACTACAAAAATTCTGAAAGGTTCCTATAGTTAAGATTGCACATCATCTAGATAATTTACCAAACACAACCCAGGGCAGCATGGGAAGGAGCAGGTCGCTCCTGTCTGTCCTAACTACTGACCACCTCACGACAAGGTTCTGATGTTTCTAGGAAGACAAATAGAATGCAGATGTTATATACACAGACTTGCAAAACCCCTTTGACAAGTGTGACCATAAATAGCACACAAAATGCGTGATAAAGGAATATCAACAGGACCTTCAATCTAAGAAGGCTGAGAGGGGAGGAAGCTTTCCTGAAGATAAATTCATGCAGGCAGAGGCTGGTTTCATCTCCCACAACAAACACTCACTCACCCCCACCTCCACGCTGACAAAATATTTGTAAGGTGCAAGTAATGAGTGTTGTGGAAAATTTGCTATAATTTTCCCAAGGTACTAGTAATGTGTGTGAAGTGTTAATTACACAATGTAAATTATGAAGTAGAAGGAAGCCAACCACCAACTACTTGTGAGGGAAGCTGAGTGAGTACCAACTGAGTGGGAGGAAGGAGGATGGCAAGGTGGAGGACAGGACACTGGTGAAGGCTGACTGCTGGTCTTGGTTTCATTGACCAAGGGAGAGGTCATGAAGGAAAATTGATTCGGAGTAATGCTCTGGTAGCCTCCTAGAGGTAGAGTGCTGCCTTCCTCAAGGAATTTTGAATCGGCTTCCATTCTTCCAGTGAAATCAACTACAAAGAAGAAGGGTATCATTGAAACCATGAAGCTTACACCACACATAATGTACGCTCTCAGTGTATTAAATTCTCACCACAGGCATGTTAATTTGTATTGGCTAATATGAATTGCTCACCTAAAGGGAGGCGCAATAGACAATAAATCTGACTATTCAGGGAGAGGTGTGGGAAGGATATGACGCCAAATACAGTGGACCCCCGGATTACGTAGTTGTCGGATTTCGTGAAATTGAATAATAAACATTTTTATAAAATATTGGTTCTGTATTAGTAGATCCGCCGGAATTACCACCCGTCATGGACACGTACGCATGGCCCGCACGGCCCAACACCATCCAGAGTCAGTGTGCCATTGTTTACCAGCGAGTACGGGCAGCACCACGCATTCACCATACACTTTGTCATTATTCCATTGTTTTTAGTGTTCTGCAACTGCCAAATAACCCACCATGGGCCCAAAGAAAGTTTCTATGCCAGCCTCTTTGGTAGTAAGGCTGAGGGGGAGAATGTGTCTTCTAAGTGGACCAGTGATTTCTGGCACATGTTAGCATACTAGAGCAGCAGGAGTTGATAAAGCAGAAAAGCAGCCACAGCTTATAAAGTGGTATATTAACAGTGGCAGGCAGTTGCTTACACCGATAGAAAATGACGACACAAAAACTTAACTCCTCCATTGTTGTTTGAGGTATAGGGTGACTGACAATATTCCTAAGTATCTGCCAAGCTGCTGCCCACCACCACTAGTGATATACTTAAGGCTTATGGTCAGTGGTCCTTATATGTTCCACAACAAATAAATAAATAAATACAATACCAGTCTCTCACATCTGTAATGACATTTTATTCATTCTAGATTATATGTTATGTTTCCTTCTAAGGTGTTATTAATATTGTTTATGTCAAATAGATGAATTGTGACAGATAAACAAGCCGTAGAGTTGATAATAGTGTCACAATGAAGGACTATCTTGTCCTGTCCCCAAACACACACCCCAGCCAGCACAATTCCAAACATACGCCAGAAACAGAACTCTCTGGAACACTTTTTGAGCGATAGGTCCAGACCTCAACCGATCCCAGGCAACTAAAAAACAAAGACGGAAGTAACCCTGAAAGAGAACTTGGTACCTGAAGACTTAATGGATGGGGACTTCCTCCAAACACTAGCAAACTCCTCCTTCCTCTCCTCCTGTCTTCCACACATCAACAACTCTTCACAAAGGTAAGCATTTAATTATTACTGTTTTATACTTCATGTCTCATTGTTTTCAGTAATTTATCGTAAAAACAAAATTTATTTTAATACTTTTGGGTGTCTGAAATGCATTTAATTGAATTTCCATTATTTCTTATGGGGAAAATAGATTCGGAATTAGTAATTATTCGCATTAGTAGCGCCTCTGAATGGATTAATTAAAACCAGGGTCCCACTGTATTACTTGGTGAGTAATCTGGAATCTCTGTCTCATACAGTGGAACCTTGACTCTATGAGAGGTCCAACACGAGTTTTTTTGAGATACAAGCTGTCACTCGGTCGATTTTGCTGAGCAGTGAGCCAACATCTGATACAGCCAGCTCTCACTTTCTTTACCAAAGAACTGGCACTAGGAGCTTTCTTTGGGGCCCATGGTATTATTTAGTGCTACTAACAATCAGGCCAAAACAATGGATTGTTAAGAAATGTTTTCAGGCGAACTCGTGAGGAGATACCGCGTTCACCAATCAGAAACAATGCCACTGCCTGGAGAATGTGCGTGGGAGGCTTATGGCTTTATATAAAGGGCTGGGCACTGGACAGGCCCTCTGTACCATTGATGAAAACCAAGCTAATCAAGCAAAACTAAGCCAATATTTCACTTAAAAAAGAGAAACCAAAATCAGCAAAAACTGAGACACACGAAAACCAAGGGTCCACTGTATGGCAAAAACAAATCAACAATCGCTTCAATCCTGCCAAAGAAAGAACAAATCAAGGTTTGATGCAGAAAGATATACTAACCAAAATATATTCACAAGAACAAGAGGTTGGAGAAGCAAGCTGCTGGTGGATCAAGGATAAAGAGATAGTGAGTGGATAGTGTGTATTGGAGACGATCATTTCAGAAAGGCATGTTACAGAATGTCGATCCTTTAGAAGAAAATGCCTGAATCCAGTGTGCTGATGTTAATGAGTTTGAAGGCCATCAGAGGCTGGTTTGACAGATATGGGCATGCAGTGGGGCACAGTGCTGTGGGCATGGTGAGCAGCCAGTTCAGACAAACGGGCGGCTGAAAATTGTGCAGGAATTTACAAGTACGTAGAGACTGAAAAATTCAAACCCCAACAAGTGTTCAATTGTGACGAAACAGGCCTCTTTGGAAAAATGCCAAGGGGACCTACATAACGCAGGAGGAAAAGGCACTGCAGGACAAAAAGCCTATGAAAGACAGGCTAACTCTTTTGTTTTGTGCTAATGCTAGGGGATTTTAAAGTGAAGCCTTACTGGTGAATCACTCAGAAAATCCTAGAGTGTTTAAGAAAAATAATGTCATCAAGGATAGATTGTGTGTTGTGGAAAGCTAATAGAAGGGCATTGGTCACAAGGCAAATTTTCAAAGATGGGTCCATGAAGAGTTTGGCCCCAGTGCGAAAAATACCTCCTGGAAAATAAATTGGAACTCAAGTGCCTCCTGTTCCTGGACAATGCTCCTGCACATCCTCCAAACTTGGTAGACCTACTGTATAGGGACTTCAGTTTCATCACAGTAAAGTTCTTGCCTCTAACACCACTCCTCATCCAGCCCATGGACCAGGAGGTCATTTCTAACATCAAAAACTCTACACAAAAGCAGTTTTCAAAAGTGCTTTGAAGTGACCTCAGACACTGAGTTGACCCTAAGAGAGTTCTGGAGGAATCACTTCAATATCTACAACTGCATAAGCCTTGTAGGTAAGGCTTGGGAGGGAGTGACTTCCAGGACTTTGAACTCTGCTTGGAGACAATTGTGGCCAGATTGTGTCCAACAGAGGGATTTTGAAGGGTTTGAGGCTGACCCTGGCCCTTCCGACCTCTGCCTGTTGTAGACTGTATTGCGGCATTGGGGAAGTCCCTGGGGTTGGAGGTGAGTGGCGAGGTTGTGTAAGAGTTGGTGGAGGACCACAAGGAAGAGCTAACCACTGAAGAGCTGCAAGAGCTTCATCTGGAACAGCATCAGACCACAGTTGAAGAACTTGCTTCACAGGAGAAGGAGGATGAGGGAGTGGATGAGGTGCCTTCTTCAGAGATTAAGGAGATTTATGCAAAGTGGAATGATGTGCAAAGGTTTGTGGAGAAATACCACCCTGAGCAAGCTGAAACAACCCATCTCTGCAACATGTTCAGTGACAAAACAATTTCTCATTTAGGACATCTTAAAAAGGCGCCAGAAACAGAAAACTCTGAACAGTTATTTTTTGAGACAGGGGTCCAGTGACCTCAAGCTGGTCTTAGTGGCATTAAAAGAAAAGAAGGAAGTAACAGATAAGGACTAGTTACCTGAAGTCATGGAGGGTTACCCCTTCAAACACAATCCTCCTCCCCTCCTCCCCTCTTCCAGTCCCAACAATCTTTAATAAAGATAAGTAAAAATGTTATTTTATATGTTTATTTAAATTTTATTTATTTATTTAATTTACTATGTATGTTTGTTGTTAAAAATATCAGGACATCTTGCTACTTCTATTTCCTTAGATCACACTAAAATTCATGTCAAGCATATATTTCTCACCCCCCTGGGTTTCTTCTAATTTTTACTAGTTCTTGTTCTTATTTCCCCTTATCTCCATGGGGGAAATGGAAAAAAATTCTTCCTCCGTAAGCCATGCGTGTCGGAAAAGGGGATAAAATGCTGGGAGCAAGGGGTAAACCCCTTCTCCTGATATATTACTAAATGTAAAAAAGGGGAAACTTTCGTTTTTTCCCTTTTTGGGGCCCTGCCTCGGTGGGAAACGGCCGACGTGTTGAAAGAAAGAAGAAAGAAAGTATGTTTGTTTTGTGTATGTAAAACTATAATTAATCTCTATAAAAAGTATTTTTAATATTTTTGGGTTTTTGGGCAATTAATTAGATTTACATTATTTCTTTTGGGGAAAAATTCTTAGTTTACTTTACTTTAAATAGCTCCGGAAAGGTTAGTTCAAAAAAGGGGGGACATCTACCTGCCCTCCACCACCATCAAGGACATTACCTAATAGACAGGACAAGCTTCAATCCCTGAGGGGTACAAAACCCTTCTAATGACTGCAGCAAATTACACGTCAGCAAAAAATCCAGAGACCTCCAAACATATTTCAGAACACCAGTATGCAGGCAGATCAGACGATCCCAAGGGAAACCCGAAAAGAAATTCACACAACCCTTTAATCAACTAAGAAAGCAAGACTTAT
>WNWK01025443.1:0-28558 GCA_009830355.1 Cherax destructor | reverse complement strand
AGATTCTGGGGACCTTTATGTGCATAGAATTTTTACTTGGGGTTTGGTATGGACTGGGTATTAAAAAGTGATCTGTGTCGTGTGTAGGGGGGGTGGGACCTATTAAAGTTTTTGGGGGAGAATTTTGAGGGGGGGGTTGATATTAGCATGTAGAGTTTTATGTATGTAGTAGGCACATGAATAGGTATAAATTTTTTTTGGGGTGAAGTTTTAAAGTTTTAAATTTTTGGTGGGTATGTTTAGGTGGGAATTTGTTATCCCCCTGACTGCACCTTTTTTGCTGGGTTATGAGTGGTCAAAGGTGATTTAATTTTTTTTGCCCCCCCATGCACAGATTCCATAGGTGAGATAAGGGTAAAAAAGGTGAATGATAAAAGTGAAAGGGGGGAGTGGTTTGTGGCACAAAATGGCGTACTTTGATAATATACCTACTGTCTTTGAGATTTTCTTGGAAATTTGTTGTATGTGTGTTTGGAATTTAAGACTACTGTCAAGGTTGGATTCCAAAAGGAATTTTCCCTCTGTAGTCTTGTGATGGATGAACCATTGAGCGTTATGTTAAGTGGAACATTTGTGGCTTTGTTTCCAAACTGAATGAAGTGGTCTTGTCAGTATTGAGAGTAAGCTTGTTTGTCGTCATCCATGTTGATATTTTCTGTAATTCGGCATTAACATTGTTGGCTAGTATGCCTGGTTTGGGTAAGGAAGACATATGTTGTGTCATCTGCAAATAATATGGGTTTGAGTAGTTGTGATGCATTCGGTGGGTCGTTTTGAAATGGGGGAATAGGAGTGCCCAGGACACTTCCTTGAGGACCCCCGACTGTAATTTGTTGTGGATGAGTTCTCTCCATTTGTGCCCCGTATTGACTTCTGTTCAAGGTATGACTTTAGGAAGTTGAGGGGGTCCCCCTAATACCATAATGTGCTAATTTTGTGAGCAGTAAATCATGGTGACTGTATCAAATGCTTTCTTAGGTCTTAAAGACCCCCGGCGGGCTTCTTTTTTCCAAGGCGGGTTATTTTCTCTAACATGTGTGTAATAGCATCGTTTGTGCTCTTGTTAGTCCTGAACCAAATTGACAGGTTGAGTACATTGTGTGGAGAGAGGTAGGAATAGATCTGTCTATGAATTAATTTTTGAAGATTTTGAAAGCAGTGGTAAATTTGGGATATGTCTTAATTTTCAAGTCAGTTTGGTCACCTCCTTTGTGGATCGGGGTGACCCTAGCTATTTGGAATTGATGGGAAGGTAGAAGATTCAATGGTTTATTGAATAATGCTGCTATAATTGGTAAGTACCTGTGAAGCTTTTGTACATAAAAGGTGGTAAGCTGTTTATGTCTCCTGCCTTGTTTTAGGAAAAATAATAGCTGAAAGCCAGTACAGGAAGAATGGTGTCCGATAATTTCACTGTAATTACATATTGCTGTGCCTTTAACATTCATTCACTTACCCTAAGCATATTTATACAAATGTTGAATTTTATTGATTGATAATAAAGTGTGAAAATTACAATAATTAAACAAGAAAGTGAAGGGCTAATGTTGCAGTGCCACCATGATAAATGTTTGTGAAGTTCCTAGTGCCACCCAGTATACACTCTTTATATATAAATAAATTATCACTATGGGAATCTCAGGGGAAAAATTTAAAAAATGTGTCTAAAGTATTGGTTTCTTGCATGCCAGTCACTACATGCATTATCAGAGCTAAAATGTGAGTAATATATCTTCCATTCTATCAAATGAGACCAATAAATTGAGAATACAACCATAAAAACCATAGGAAATGTTCCAGAAATTCACTGGTTCACACCAAAACACAGTCACAGTTTTTCTCATTATGCACTGCATGCTGCAGGATTTTTACACTGTGCACACTGACCACACAGACTCATTCTCTCATATGTAGGCCTACCAGCTTTTCTCCTGCAAGATTGAAAGTCGCTAGAATTTTGCCATAGTACAGTGGACCCCAGTGTTCGTGATTTATTTGTTCAGAATGCTGTTCAAGTGCCATTAAAAAAATTTGTTCCCATAAGGAATAATGTAAATTAGCTAGTCCTTTTAGACCCCAAATATACACTTACCCAGGGTCTGGGGGCTAGAGCTCTCGCTTCACACACGGAGGGCCCGGGTTCATTCCTGGCGGTGGAAACATTTTGACGTGTTTCCTTACACCTGTTGTCATGTTCACTAGCAGCAAATAGGTACCTGGGTTGTTAGTCGACTGGTGTGGGTCGCATCCTGGGGGACAAGATTAAGGACCATGGAAATAAGACAGACAGTCCTCGATGACTTTCTTGGGTTATCCTGGTGGCTAATCTTCCCGGGGTTTAAAAAACCGAAGAAATCTTATCTTATCTTATCTTAAAAAGCACTTACAAAAATACACTTACATAATTGTTCAAGTTTGGAGCATCACGAAAACCGGGGTCCACTGTATTATGGGACCAACCCTGGCTTCAAAGCCAGGGTCGGCATAGTTTTTGGGACTGACCCTGAAAGGGGTTTAAAATTTACCTTTGCATTATTTTTAACATTTTTAGTGTATTAAAAATAGAACTAGGCATTAAAAACAATAAAAAAATAAAATACAGTGGACCCCTGGTTTTCGTGATTTTTCTTCAGAATGCTGTTCAAGTGCCATTACCAAACGCATTTATTCCCATAAGGAATAATGTAAAGTAGACTAGTCCTTTAGACCCCCAAAATACACTTACAAAAGCATTTACAAAAATACACTAACATAAAAGGGCGAGTTTGGAGCATCACAAACACCGGGGTCCACTGTAACACAGTAAACTGGTCGGAGAGCTGGTCTGAGTTCAAGCGATTGTTAAACAGGTAGGTTGTTAAGTGAGGAGTACCATTCTGGTTTGACAGGAACTGCAGCTGTCCATGAGAACAACTTCTACCAGCGTTTATATGTCCTCTGCTTCTCTTCTCTTTGCATAATCAAGGTTAACAAAAATGAATGTTACCTATATGCAATGTTATACTATAGTACAGTGGACCCCGAGTTTCATGATTAACCCGTTCCAGAGAGTCCGCTGAAAGGTAAAATTCACGATTGGCAATCCATTTTCCCCATAAGAAATAATGGAAATCAAAAGTATTAACAAAAATAATTTTTAGAGATTAAATATAGATTTACATACAGAAATGTTAAAAGCAGGCGGGATATAGTTTGGAGTGGTTGGTGCTATTATTTAATAAATGTATGGAAGAGGGTAAGGTACCTAGGGATTGGCAGAGGCGTGTATTGTTCCTTTGTATAAAGGCAAAGGGGATAAAAGAGAGTGCAAAAATTATAGAATAAGTCTGAGTATATCTGGTAAAGTGTATGGTAGAGTTATTATTGAAAGTATTAAAAGTAAGACGGAGAGCAGGATAGCAGATGAACAAAGGGGCTTTAGGAAAGGTAGGAGTGTGTAGACCAAGTGTTTACAGTGAAACATATAGGTGAACAGTATTTAAATAAGGGTAAAAAGGTTTTGTGGCATTTATGGATTTAGAAAAGGCCTATGATAGGGTGGAAAGGGGCATGTGGCAGATGTTGCAGGTGTATGGAATAGGAGGTAGGTTACTGAAAGCAGTGAAGAGCTTTTATGAGGATAGTGAGGCTCAGGTTAGAGTGTGTAGGAGAGGGAGATTATTTCTCAGTAAAAGTAGGCCTTAGACAAGGATGTGTGATGTCACCGTAGTTGTTCAATATATTTATAGATGGGGTTGTAAGAGAAGTGAATGCGAGGGTCTTGGTAAGAGGTGTGGAGTTAAAAGATAAAGAATCAAATACAAAGTGGAGTTGTCACAGTTGCTTTTTGCTGATGACACTGCTTTTGGGAGATTCTGAAGAGAAGTTGCAGAGGTTGGTGGATGAATTTGGTAGGGTATGTAAAAGAAGAAAATTGAAAGTGAATATAGGAAAGAGTAAGGTAATGAGGGATAACAAAAGATTAGGTGACGAAAGATTGGATATCAGATTGGAGGGAGAAGTATGGAGGAGGTGAATGTATTCAGATATTTAGGAGTGGACATGTCAGCAGATGTTTATATGAAGGGATGGGTGAATCATACAATTGATGAAGGGAAAAGGGTGAGTGGTGCACTTCGGAGTCTGTGGAGACAAAGAAATTTATCCATGAAGTAAAGGAGGAATGTATGAGAGTATATTATACCAACACTTTTATATGGGTGTGAAGCATGGGTGATGAATGTTGCAACGAGGAGAAGGCTGGAGGCAGTGGAGATGTCATGTCTGAGGTCAATGTGTGGTGTGAATATAATGCAGAGAATTCGGAGTTTGGAAATTAGGAGGGAGGTGTGGGATTACCAAAACTATTATCCAGAGGGCTGAGGAGGGGTTGTTGAGGTGGTTTGGATATGTAGAGAATGGAATGAAACAGAATGACTTCGAGTGTATAATTCTGTAGTGGAGGGAAGGCGGGGTAGGGGTCGGCCTAGGAAAGGTTGGAGGGAGGGTAAAAGAGGTTTTGTGTGCGAGGGGCTTGGATTTTCAGCAAGCATGCGTGAGCGTATTTGATAGGAGTGAATGGAGACAAATGGTTTTTAATACTTGACGTGCTGTTGGAGTGTGAGCAAAGTAGCATTTATGAAGGGATTCAGGGAAACTGGCTGGCTGGACTTGAGTCCTGGAGATGGGAAGTACAGTGTCTGCACTCTGAAGAAGAGGCGTTAATGTTGCAGTTTTATAACTGTAGTGTAAAGCACCCCTCTGGCAAGACAGTGATGGAGTGAATGATGATGAAAGTTTTTCTTTTTTGGGCCACCCTGCCTTGGTGGAATCGCCGATGTGTTAATAAAAAAATATAATGCAGAAAACAATGACAAATAAATATAAAGCACTAATAAAATGGATAAATGATCCTCATATCGGACATAGACAGGGATATAAGCCACAGTGCCGTGTCTTCCTTTGCAGATGACACCCGAATCTGCATGACAGTGTCCACTGTTGAAGACACTGCAAGACTCCAAGCAGACATAAACCAAATCTTTAAATGTGCTGCAGAAAACAATATGAAGTTCAATGATGAGAAATTTCAATTACTCAGATATGGAAAATGTGAGGAATTAAAATCTCATTGGAGTACAAAACTAATTCCAACCACACAATAGAGCGAAAAACTAATGTCAAAGACCTGGGAGTGATCATGTCAGAGGATCTCACCTTCAAGGACCATAACACCGTAGCAATCACATCTGCTAGAAAAATGACAGGATGGATAATGAAAACCTTCAAAACCAGGGATGCCAAGCCCATGTTGACACTTTACAGATCGCTTGTTCTATCTAGGCTGGAATATTGCTGCACACTAACTGCACCTTTCAAGGCGGGTGAAATTGCTGACCTTGAGAATGTGCAGAAAACCTTCACGGCACGCATAACTGCGATAAATCACCTCAATTACGGGGAAAGCGCTTGAAGTTCCTAAACCTGTACTCTCTAGAACACAGGCGGGAGAGATACATTATTATATACACGTGGAAAATTCTCGAGGTTAGTACCAAACTTGCACACGAGAATCACTCCCCTGAAAGCAAAAGACTCGGCAGGCGATGTAACATCCCCCAATGAAAAGCAGGGGTGCCACTAGCACGTTGAGGGACAACACAATAAGTGTCAGGCCCAAGACTGTTCAACTGCCTCCCATCATACATCGGGGGATTCCCAAAGCAAACCCTGGCTGTCTTCAAGCAGGCACTGGACAGGCACCTAAAGTGGTACCTGACCAGCCAGGCTGTGGTTCGTACGTTGGACTGCGTGCAGCCAGCAGTAACAGCCTGGTTGATCAGGCTCTGGTCAACATGAAGCCTGGTCACAGACCGGGCCGCGGGGCGTTGACCCTTGGAACTCTCTCCAGGTAAACACCAGGATCATTTAACATCACACTTACCTTTATTGAAGACTTGTTGGTGTATGGAACACGGGTAGGAGGAGGGAGGCGAGTTTATTATGCTTCAATATGACGCTAATATCATCTCTACAGCTTACAGTGGACCCCCGCCTAACGAACACCCCGAAATCGTACAATTATGTAAGTATAATATTGTAAGTGCTTGTGGAAGTGTATTTTGGGGGTCTGAAATAGACTAACCTACGTGACATTATTTCTTAGGAAGTAAATTCATTCGGTAATGGCATTGAGCAGGCTTCTGGAGTGAAATTTGCTCGTTAGGCGGGGTCCACTATATTTATCTATCACAATTCATCAAATATGACATACAGTGGACCCTCGGTTAAAGGCCGTAATCCGTTCAGAAGCTGGGCCTTAAACCAAATAGCCTTTAACCAAAATAATATTCCCCATGAGAATTAATGTAAATACAATTAATCCATTCAGACAAAAATATTCACAAAAAAAAAATTTTTTTAACAATTAAATCAGTATTACATACCTTTATTGAAGACTAATGCTGGCTTCTGGAAGATAGGGAGGAGGAAGGAGTGAGGAGTTAGTGTTTGGAAGGGTAATCTCCCTCCATAAGGACTTCAGGTAGCAAAGCTCTCTCTGTGGTCTTTTAATGCCACTAGGATCAGCTTGAGAGTCACTCAACCAACTACACTCCCCGCATGCCTGCTACACTCCCCGCATGCCTGCTACACTCCCCACATGCCTGCTACACTCCCGCATGGCTGCTACACTCCCGCATGGCTGCTACACTCCCCGCATGCCTGCTACACTCCCCGCATGCCTGCTACACCCCCGCATGCCTGCTACACTCCCGCATGCCTGCTACACTCCCCGCATGCCTGCTACACTCCCGCATGCCTGCTACACTCCCGCATGCCTGCTACACTCCCCGCATGCCTGCTACACTCCCCGCATGCCTGCTACCTCCCCGCATGCCTGCTACACTCCCCGCATGCCTGCTACACTCCCGCATGCCTGCTACACTCCCCGCATGCCTGCTACACTCCCCCATGCCTGCTACACTCCCCGCATGCCTGCTACACTCCCGCATGCCTGCTACACTCCCCGCATGCCCTGCACTCCCGCATGCCTGCTACACTCCCGCATGCCTGCTACACCTCCCGCATGCCTGCTACACTCCCGCATGCCTGCTACCTCCCGCATGCCTGCTACACTCCCGCATGCCGCTACACTCCCGCATGCCTGCTACACTCCCGCATGCCTGCTACACTCCCCCGCATGCCTGCTACACTCCCGCATGCCTGCTACACTCCCGCATGCCTGCTACACTCCCGCATGCCTGCTACACTCCCCGCATGCCTGCTACACTCCCCGCATGCCTGCTACACTCCCGCATGCCTGCTACACTCCCCGCATGCCTGCTCACTCCCCGCATGCCTGCTACCCCCGCATGCCTACACTCCCGCATGCCTGCTACACTCCCCGCATGCCTGCACCTCCCCGCATGCCTGCTTCACTCCCTGCCTGCTCACTCCCCGCATGCCTGCTACACTCCCTGCATGCCTTGAATTCTATCATGTTTCTCACTTTCTTTACCAAAGGAACTTTACTAAGAACTTTTCTTGGGGCCAAGGTGACTTATTTCGCAGTTGCACTTGATAAATAACCACCAAAAACAATGGATTATAGCAAATGTTTGGATGAATGAGCAGAAGCTTCCTCACGCAGAGAGAGACAGGCAAACTGAAGCACAAGCGCCCCAGCCGGCGGTGGACGCGTCCCATACGGCCTCTAACCGAAAAAACTGCCTCTAACCAGGAGCCGAAAAACCGGCCTTTAACCGAGTTGGACTTTAACCGGAACGGCCTTTAACCGAGGGTTCACTGTATTAAACAATATTAATAACATAGAAACATGATATATACTCTAGAATGAGTAAAATATGTCATTACGAATGTGAGGAGTAAGTGGTGCTGGTGTTATTGTTGGGGTTATAAGGGCCACTGAGAGAAGCCGTACATATTAGTGGTAGTGAAGGCGGCATCAGAAGCCACCACCACTATTCACACTGAAACAATGTACGTAATTTATAAATAAGAAATATTTACACTTTATAAATGTTACGTTATTTTCCCTTACTTTATCATTAAGGTTCTCCTACATGTACTAGTGTGGGGGTTAACTTTAAGGTCTTATAGTCTATTGTAATACTTACATTCATGATTAGCTGCTGTATCTGACCTCTTTCACCATTCCTCTCAAAAGGTTATTTAAACCACTATTATAAAAATAGTACTATATTCAGAGATACAGTGGTCCCCCGAGTAACGAACACCCCGGATGTCGTACAATTATGTAAGTATAATATTGTAAGTGCTTGTGGAAGTGTATTTTTGAAGGCCTGAAATAGACTAACCTATGTGACATTATTCCTTAAGGAGTAAATTCGTTCGGTAATGGCACTTAAGCAGGCTTCTAGAATGAAGTTTTTCATTACTCGGGGTCCACTGTATTTATATACAGTGGACCCCCGTCTACGAGAAAATTCATTCAGAAGCCTGCTCAAGTGCCATTACCAAACAATTACTTCCTTAAGAAATAATGTCACGTAGGTTTAGTCTATTTCAGACCCCCAAAAATACACTTCCACAAGCACTTACAATATTAAACTTACATACAGTGGTCCCTCGGTTTTCGCCGAAAATTTGTTCTAGAATGCTGCTTAAGTGCCATTACCGAACAATTTACTTCCTTAAGAAATAATGTCACGTAGGTTAGTCTATTTCAAACCCCAAAAATACACTTCCAACAGCACTTACGAAAATACACTTACATAAATGTTTGAGTTTGGAGATGCACGAAAACCGAGGGACCACTGTAATTGTACGATTTCCGGGGTGTTCGTTAGGCGGGGGTCCACTGTATACAGTGGTCCCCCGCCTAATGAGCAAAATTCATTCCAGAAGCCTGCTCAAGTGCCATTACCGAACGAATTTACTTCCTTAAGAAATAATGTCACGTAGGTTAGTCTATTTCAGACCCCAAAATACACTTCCACAAGCACTTACAATATTATACTTACATAATTGTCGTTTTCCCAGGGTGCTCGTTGGCGGGGACCACTGTATACAATTTTCAGATCTTATTCATAACATGACCCATAGCAGTCACATGTAACTAGCCTCTCCAAACCACATGGCATGGTCCACCTGCCCCATTTAACTCTCTTTTCCTTAACATTTCTTTAACCCTCCAGTGTCTTGATACACTGAAATAGAGTATGATGGTTGCATAACTTTAAAATATAACCCTTGCTGAAATGCGGCAACTTCCACCCCAGTCCACCCTGGGGTCGACAGAGCACCAGACGATGCCATATTGTCTGTTCTCTCAGGTAGAGACTCGAGTGGACAAAAAATATGAGAATATAGAGAATAAATAACAAGGGAACATTACTAGAATATGGAGAATAGACAGTAGCGGTCTATTCCCTTGGGAGTATGCTACCACCACCTGCTCTTTTAATAGTGGAAAGGATAAAAGAAACGATATTCATAGGAGAAGGGAGGAAAAGTTGGAGTCTGGGTTAGAGCAGGAGAAAACCCAGTGAGAAATAATACAGGATAGTTATAACAAGAATGTGCGTGGATGTAGTGCGGATGATAAGAAAGAGATGATTGCTGATGTTATGAATGAAAAGAAGTTGCATGTCCTGGCCCTAAGCGAAACAAAGCTGAAGGGGGTAGGCGAGTTTCAGTGGGGAGAAATAAATGGGATTAAGTCAGGAGTATCTGAGAGAGTTAGAGCTAAGGAAGGGGTAGCAATAATGTTGAAGGATCAGTTATGGAAGGAGAAGAGGGAATATAAATGTGTAAATTCAAGGATTATGTGGATTAAAATAAGGGTCGGATGCGAAAAGTGGGTCATAATAAGCGTGTATGCACCTGGAGAAGAGAGGAGTGTAGAGGAGAGAGAGAGATTTTGGGAGATGTTAAGCGAATGTATAGGAACTTTTGAACCAAGTGAGAGAGTAATTGTGGTAGGGGACCTAAATGCTAAAGTAGGAGAAACATGTAGAGAGGGTGTGGTAGGTAAGTTTGGGGTGCCAGGTGTAAATGATAATGGGAGCCCTTTGATTGAACTTTGTATAGAAAGGGGTTTAGTTATAGGTAAACATATTTTAAGAAAAAGAGGATAAATAAGTATACAAGATATGATGTAGGGCGTAATGACAGTAGTTTGTTGGACTATGTATTGGTAGATAAAAGACTTTTGAGTAGACTTCAGGATGTACATGTTTATAGAGGGGCCACAGATATATCAGATCACTTTTTAGTTATAGCTACAGTGGGAGTAAAAGGTAGATGGGATACAAGGAAAATAGAAGCAGTAAGTAAGAGAGGTGAAGGTTTATAAACTAAAAAAGAGGCAGTTAGGGTAAGATATAAACAACTATTGGAGGATAGATGGGCTAGTGAGAGTGTAGGCAATAGGGTCGAAGATGTATGGGGTAGATTTAAAAATGTAGTGTTAGAGTGTTCAGCAGAAGTTTGTGGTTATAGGCGAGTGGGTGCGGGAGGGAAGAAGAGCGATTGGTGGAATGATGATGTAAAGAGAGTAGTAAGGAGAAAAAGTTAGCATATGAGAGGTTTTTACAAAGTAGAAGTGATGCAAGAAGGGAATAGTATATGGAGAGAAAAGAGAGGTTAAGAGAGTGGTGAAGCAATGTAAAAGAGAGCAAATGAGAGAGTGGGTGAGATGTTATCAACAAATTTTGTTGAAAATAAGAAAAGTTTTGGAGTGAGATTAATAAGTTGAGGAAGCCTAGGGAACAAATGGATTTGACAGTTAAAAATAGGAGAGGAGAGTTATTAAATGGAGAGTTGGAGGTATCGGGAAGATGGAGGGAATATTTTGAGGAGTTGTTAAATGTTGATGAAGATAGGAAGCTGTGATTTCGTGTATAGGGCAAGGAGGAATAACATCTTGTAGGAGTGTGGAAGAGCCAGTTGTGAGTGTGGGGAAGTTCGTGAGGCAGTGGGTAGAATGAAAGGGGTAAGGCAGCTGGGATTGATGGGATAAAGATAGAAATGTTAAAAGCAGGTGGGGATATAGTTTTGGAGTGGTTAGTGCTATTATTTAATAAATGTATGGAAGAGGGTAAGGTACCTAGGGATTGGCAGAGAGCGTGTATTGTTCCTTTGTATAAAGGCAAAGGGGACAAAAGAGAGTGCAAAAATTATAGGGGAATAAGTCTGTTGAGTGTACCTGGTAAAGTGTATGGTAGAGTTATTATTGAAAGAATTAAGAGTAAGACAGAAAGCAGGATAGCAGATGAACAAGGGGCTTTAGGAAAGGTAGGGGTGTGAGACCAAGTGTTTACAGCGAAACATATAGGTGAACAGTATTTGGATAAGGGTAAAGAGGTTTTGTGGCATTTATGGATTTGGAAAAGGCGTATGATAGGGTGGATAGGGGCAATGTGGCAGATGTTGCAGGTGTATGGAATAGGAGGTAGGTTACTGAAAGCAGTGAAGAGTTTTTATGAGGACAGTGAGGCTCAAGTTAGAGTGTGTAGGAGGGAGGGGACTATTTCCCAGTAAAAGTGGGCCTTAGACAAGGATGTGTGATGTCACCGTGGTTGTTCAATATATTTATAGATGGGGTTGTAAGAGAAGTGAATGCGAGGGTCTTGGCAAGAGGTGTGGGGATAAAAGATAAAGAATCAAATACGAAGTGGGAGTTGTCACAGTTGCTTTTGCTGATGACACTGTGCTTTTGGGAGTTTCTGAAGAGAAGTTGCAGAGGTTGGTGGATGAATTCGGTAGGGTGTGTAAAAGAAGAAAATTGAAAGTGAATATTGGAAAGAGTAAGGTGATGAGGATAACAAAAAGATTAGGTGATGAAAGATTGGATATCAGATTGGAGGGAGAGAGTATGGAGGAGGTGAATGTATTCAGATATTTGGGAGTGGACATGTCAGCAGATGGGTCTATGAAGGATGAGGTGAATCATAGAATTGATGAGGGAAAAAGGGTGAGTGGAGCACTTGGAGTCTGTGGAGACAAAGAACTTTGTCCATGGAAGTAAAGAAGGGAATGTATGAGAGTATAGTTATACCAACACTCTTATATGGGTGTGAAGCATGGGTGATGAATGTTGCAACGAGGAGAAGGCTGGAGGCAGTGGAGATGTCATGTCTGAGGTCAATGTGTGGTGTGAATATAATGCAGAGAATTCGGAGTTTGGAAATTAGGAGGAGTGCGGATTACCAAAACTATTATCCAGAGAGCTGAGGAGGGGTTGTTGAGGTGGTTCGGACATGTAGAGAGAATGGAACGAGACAGAATAACTTCGAGATGTATAAATCTGTAGTGGAGGGAAGGCGGGGTAGGGGTCGGCCTAGGAAAGGTTGGAGGGAGGGGTAAAGAGGTTTGTGTGTGACAGGCTTACTGATATCAAAACCACCTCCCACGTAGTTCCCAAGGAACTCCATTGCTTTATCCTACTGAGAATTAAATGCCCTGATACATTCCTTCTTTGGGCTGCTACTGAGACCTTCCAAATCCCAGATTACAAGCCTGGTCTGATCTTCCAGGGCTAGGGTGTTCAAGGTCTCTCTAGCACTATGCTCTCTTCAGTATCTCTGGTTGATCTCTCCTGGGGTGTCTGGTTTTTCTAACCTCTAGCCTTCTACTCTTGAGGCATCTCTTTGGGGGGTGCCTGGTTGCTGCTAACCCTTATAAGAATATTTTTCTGGTTTAGTCACAAAATACACAAGCAAGAACTTCTACAAACAAAATAAAGATCTTGCAAAAAAAATGTAAGAAAGGAACATAATTAACAAATTATCGAAATAAAAAATGGCATATCAAAAATAATTCCTTGTAAACTAAAGATTTTACATAAAAATAAGACAGCTGAAATACGGTAAACAAACAGTATAGCTTCGCACAATTATAAGACACAAAAGACTGAACATATATGTATGAATTAAGACAGGAAAATAAAATAGTGGTACAAGATAGCAAAAATACAGGTAAGCTAGGTTAAGTTAAGTTACATGTGACGCAAATTACAGAAAATAAACATAGTTAAACATAAGTAGTAGATATTTAATAAAAGAGTACAGTGGTACCTCGACTTACGATGGTCCCCAAACTCACCCTTTTATGTAAGTTTATTTTTTTAAATGCTTTTGTAAGTGTAATTTTGGGGGTCTAAAAGGACTAGTCTATTTTACAACATTTCTTAAGGAGATAAATTCGTTTGGTAATGGCACTTGAACAGCATTCTGGAATGAAAAAATATCGTAAGTCGAGGTACCACTGTATTAGCATACAAGATAGGTTAGGAAAGTTAAAGGTTAGAAATAAGAAGTATTTGGGTAGGTCACATGGGTCAGAAATAACAGTCATTACACCTTAAATTATCATTATTCTTACAATTTACTCTAATCATACAATATACAGGTATTAGTTATGCTATAATGATAAGGCAATGATAAGGCAATGATAAGGCAATGAAATAAGGTATACACAGTTAATAGCCCTTTCTTAGAGTGACACAAGATATGCCGGCTGGAGGCTTGTTTCTCCAATGGCTATAACACAAAAAGACTGCATTTTAACAACATTTGAGCTTCTCTACTTATCTCCCTTAACACAGGTTATGAACTCACTTGTTAGCAGCAGATTCAAGTACATGAGCAGTCAAAAGGGTGTTTATGCTGACAAAAGTGACGGAAGTAGAAGCTAGTTTACAAAGTTGTTCTTCTCGTGGTTTCCCTCCATTGTTTTGAATAGAACTCCATCTCATGTACACAAACTCTTTACAAATTTCTACACAAGAAGGTCAACTTGCCTCTATAAACCTTATTTCTACTCACAATAATTATTACAATGAATACTAATATTTTTTTATTATTATTATTAACACATCGGCCGATTCCCACCAAGGCAGGGTGGCCCGAAAAAGAAAAACTTTCATCATCATTCACTCCATCACTGTCTTGCCAGAGGGGTGCTTTACACTACAGTTATAAATCTGCAACATTAACACCCCTCCTTCAGAGTGCAGACACTACTTCCCATCTCCAGGACTCAAGTCCGGCCTGCCGGTTTCCCTGAATCCGTTCATAAATGTTACTTTGCTCACACTCCAACAGCACGTCAAGTATTAAAAACCATTTGTCTCCATTCACTCCTATCAGATACGCTCACACATGCTTGCTGGAAGTCCAAGTCCCTCACACACAAAACCTCCTTTACCCCCTCCCTCCAACCTTTCCTAGGCCAACCCCTACCCCGCCTTCCCTCCACTACAGATTTATACACTCTCGAAGTCATTCTGTCTTGTTCCATTCTCTCTACATGTCCGAACCACCTCAACAACCCCTCCTCAGCTCTCTGGATAATAGTTTTGGTAATCCCGCACCTTCTCCTAATTTCCAAACTCTGAATTCTCTGCATTATATTCACACCACACATTACCTCAGACATGACATCTCCACTGCCTCCAGCCTTCTCCTCATTGCAACATTCATCACCCATGCTTCACACCCATATAAGAGTGTTGGTATAACTATACTCTCATACATTCCCTCTTACTTCCATGGACAAAGTTCTTTGTCTCCACAGACTCGAAGTGCTCCACTCACCCTTTTCCCTCATCAATTCTATGATTCACCTCATCCTTCATAGACCCATCTGCTGACATGTCCACTCCCAAATATCTGAATACATTCACCTCCTCCATACTCTCTCCCTCCAATCTGATATCCAATCTTTCGTCACCTAATCTTTTTGTTATCCTCATCACCTTACTCTTTCCTATATTCACTTTCAATTTTCTTCTTTTACACACCCTACCAAATTCATCCACCAACCTCTGCAACTTCTCTTCAGAATCTCCCAAAAGCACAGTGTCATCAGCAAAAAGCAACTGTGACAACTCCCACTTTGTATTTGATTCTTTATCTTTTAACCCCACACCTCTTGCCAAGACCCTCGCATTCACTTGTCTTACAACCCCATCTATAAATATATTGAACAACCACGGTGACATCACACATCCTTGTCTAAGGCCCACTTTTACTGGGAAATAGTCCCCCTCCCTCCTACACACTCTAACCTGAGCCTCACTATCCTCATAAAAACTCGTCACTGCTTTCAGTAACCTACCTCTTATTCCATACACCTGCAACATCTGCCATATTGCCCCCCTATCCACCCTATCATACGCCTTTTCCAAATCCATAAAGGCCACAAAAACCTCTTTACCCTTATCCAAATACTGTTCACCTATATGTTTCACTGTAAACACTTGGTCTACACACCCTACCTTTCCTAAAGCCCCCTTGTTCATCTGCTATCCTGCTTTCTGTCTTACTCTTAATTGTTTCAATAATAACTCTACCATACACTTTACCAGGTACACTCAACAGACTTATTCCCCTATAATTTTTGCACTCTCTTTTGTCCCCTTTGCCTTTATACAAAGGAACAATACATGCTCTCTGCCAGTCCCTAGGTACCTTACCCTCTTCCATACATTTATTAAATAATAGCACCAACTACTCCAAAACTATATCCCCACCTGCTTTTAACATTTCTATCTTTATCCCATCAATCCCAGCTGCCTTACCCCCTTTCATTCTACCCACTGCCTCATGAACTTCCCCCACACTCACAACTGGCTTTTCCACACTCCTACAAGATGTTATTCCTTCTTGCCCTATACACGAAATCACAGCTTCCCTGTCTTCATCAACATTTAACAACTCCTCAAAATATTCCCTCCATCTTCCCGATACCTCTAACTCTCCATTTAATAACTCTCCTCTCCTATTTTTAACTGTCAAATCCATTTGTTCCCTAGGCTTCCTCAACTTATTAATCTCACTCCAAAACTTTTTCTTATTTTCAACAAAATTTGTTGATAACATCTCACCCACTCTCTCATTTGCTCTCTTTTTACATTGCTTCACCACTCTCTTAACATCTCTTTTTCTCTCCATATACTCTTCCCTCCTTGCATCACTTCTACTTTGTAAAAACCTCTCATATGCTAATTTTTTCTCCCTTACTACTCTCTTTACATCATCATTCCACCAATCGCTCTTCTTCCCTCCTGCACCCACTCGCCTGTAACCACAAACTTCTGCTGAACACTCTAACATTACATTTTTAAATCTACCCCATACATCTTCGACCCCATTGCCTACACTCTCACTAACCCATCTATCCTCCAATAGTTGTTTATATCTTACCCTAACTGCCTCCTCTTTTAGTTTATAAACCTTCACCTCTCTCTTACTTACTGCTTCTATTTTCCTTGTATCCCATCTACCTTTTACTCCCACTGTAGCTATAACTAAAAAGTGATCTGATATATCTGTGGCCCCTCTATAAACATGTACATCCTGAAGTCTACTCAACAGTCTTTTATCTACCAATACGTAGTCCAACAAACTACTGTCATTTCGCCCTACATCATATCTTGTATACTTATTTATTCTCTTTTTCTTTAAATATGTATTACCTATAACTAAACCCCTTTCTATACAAAGTTCAATCAAAGGGCTCCCATTATCATTTACACCTGGCAACCCAAACTTACCTACCACACCCTCTCTACATGTTTCTCCTACTTTAGCATTTAGGTCCACTACCACAATTACTCTTTCACTTGGTTCAAAAGTACCTATACATTCGCTTAACATCTCCCAAAATCTCTCTCTCTCCTCTACACTCCTCTCTTCTCCAGGTGCATACACGCTTATTATGACCCACTTTTCGCATCCGACCCTTATTTTAATCCACATGATCCTTGAATTTACACATTTATATTCCCTCTTCTCCTTCCATAACTGATCCTTCAACATTATTGCTACCCCTTCCTTAGCTCTAACTCTCTCAAATACTCCTGACTTAATCCCATTTATTTCTCCCCACTGAAACTCGCCTACCCCCTTCAGCTTTGTTTCGCTTAGGGCCAGAACATCCAACTTCTTTTCATTCATAACATCAGCAATCATCTCTTTCTTATCATCCGCACTACATCCACGCACATTCAGACAACCCAGTTTTATAAAGTTTTTCTTCTTCTCCTTTTTAGTAAATGTGTACAGGAGAAGGGGTTACTAGCCCATTGCTCCCGGCATTTTAGTCGCCTCATACGACACGCATGGCTTACGGAGGAAAGATTCTTTTCCACTTCCCCATGGACAATAGAGAAAATAAAAAGAACAAGAGCTATCAAGAAAAAGAAGAAAAACCTAGATGTGTGTATATATATATATATATGCATGCCTGTGTAGTGTGACCTAAAGTGTAAGTAGAAGTAACTAGATATACCTGTTATCCAGCGTGTTTATGAGACAGAAAAAAGACACCAGCAATCCTACCATCATGTAAAACAGTTTCAGGTTTCTGTTTCACAGTCACCTGGCAGGACGGTAGTACCTCCCTGGGTGGTTGCTGTCTACCAACCTACTAATACTAGAAAAATACTAATACTAGAAAAATAATCAGACACAAAAAATGAACTTTATACACTATATTACAGATAACAACAATTCTAGAGAAAAATATTGGAACATACAATAACAGAACAGCAGAATGTGAAGATGGTCACAGTTCAAATACATTTCTTGAGTTAATTAACAGCATTTACAGTACAGGATATTTTCAAAACATGTACAGATGCAACAGCAGCAATAATAATAATAATAATAATAATAATAATAATAATAATAATAATAAATGATACTAATAGTATTCTCAATTAAACATTTAACTTGTTCTGCATTACATTTCAATACAATAATTTTGGTAGATGACATTACTTATCTAGTCTTTTAATTTACAGTAAACTGCATTTATCTCTCTCACCTGAGTTACAGAACTATGCACATAGTAAATAGGTAAGGAGGGGTGTTAATGTTGCAGTTTTATAACTGTAGTGTAAAGCACCCCTCTGGCAAGACAGTGATGGAGTGAATGATGATGAAAGTTTTTCTTTTTCGGGCCACCCTGCCTTGGTGGGAATCGGCCGATGTGTTAATAAAAAAAAAATAAAAAAAATAGACAAGAAATTCAAGTGAGGACAGTCATGAAATTTTCACAACTAATATTTATCACACCTTACATAAATAATGCTTGAGGGGCTGATTTGCTTCATTACATTACCTTTGGCACACATATTCTGCCGAGAAAGATAAGAAAAGACCAGTGCATCCTACCAGCTTGAAGACATTCAGAAGAGTGAGACAGAGGGAGGGGCTTAGCTAGGCTCCTTCCACTCAAACATGTCGTGTCAGTAAATATACAAACAAACAAAAGAATTTCAACAAGCACAACAAACAAAAGAATGTCAACAAGCACAATTCCCTAGCTACCACAATATTAATTGTTTTTTTCATACACCATATACTTTTACAAAAGAAATACAACTTTATAAACTACTGATTTAAATGTGTGTGTGTATATACTACAACCTATTATATTGAGAAAATCAGGCGTGCTCAGCTTCTTCTTAGTCTCAAGAGTGGCATGCCCTTTTGACATTTAACCCTTAAACGACCACACGTAGATATACGTTCACGCGCGTAGCTGACCGAACGTACATCTACGTTTTATTTTACATTCGTTCAAATTTAGTGCGATAGGCCTGAGTCGCCTAGACACGAGAGAATGGGTCTGCGCCCTCAGTGTGCGCAGTATTAAAAAAATCGGGGACCACTTAGTACCTTGTGGGAGCACCAGTTCGATTGAGTGCCAGCTAGAGCAAATAGTGTGGCAAACACCAGGGATTCAATGATGTTATGTCACATTACAATCCTCTTATAAGAGGAAAGTAAAAATAGGTTAGATAAATATATGAGTGGCTGTGGGTGGGTGTGAGTTGGACCTGACAAGCTTGTGCTACTATGTCTGATGCCATGCTTCTTCCTTCAGAGGATGTGACCTGACTAGGTGGGTCATTGGTCTAAGTTGGGGGGTGACATGGACCTGCCTTGCATGGGCCAGTAGGCCTTTTGCAGTGTTCCTTCTTTCTTATGTTCTTATGTATTCGGCAGGCTGGCTGGCTTTGGCTGTCTCTCTATCTGTCTATAACTCTATCTGTCTATATCTCTATCTGTCCATATCTTTGTCTGTCTATATCTTTATCTGTCTATATCTTTGTCTGTCTATATTTTTGTCTGTCTATATCTTTGTCTGTCTATATCTGTGTCTGTCTATATCTTTGTCTGTCTATATCTTTGTCTGTCTATATATCTATCTATATCTATATGTCCTATATCTCTGTCTCTCTCTCACATGTACACATAAGTACAGTTATTATACATTGTGTAAATTACCTAGGATAACCCAAAAATTCCAGGCAAAGTGCTATACAATGCTTTTAGATATAATACATAATAAGCATGGAAACCCCTGGCAAGTAATATGCATCGCATCGTCACTTCTGCATCGTGTATAATACCTGTTGGCTTACGAGACGCACTCTGAGACTGAGACAAGCAGACAGAAAGACATACACAGGCAGACAGATAAGCAGAGTTAGACATACATAAGCAGAGCTAGACAAACAGACAGATAGTTAGACAGACAGATACAGACAGAGATACAGACAGACAGATAGACAGACAGACAGACAGACAGACAGACAGACAGACAGACAGACAGACAGACAGACAGACAGACAGACAGACAGACAGACAGACAGACAGACATTGAAAAAGGGAGGGTTCCCTCCAGCGCTGCTGACATTTATCAAATGTCACTGGGCTGTCAAGAGTTATCTGACACTTGTCAACACACTATTCTTCAAGGAGTTTCATATACTCCAGGCACACAGGCAGACAGATAGACAGATACAGACAGATAGACAGATACAGATAGATAGATAGACAGATAGATAGACAGACAGACAGATAGACAGAGTGAAAAAGCAAGGGTTCCCTGCACACGTTCATTCATCAATGTCACTGCCTTATCAGTAGTTATCTGGCAATTGTCATAACACCATTCTTCAAGGAGTTTCATATATACTCCAGGATGTCTAAAACATTGCTGGGACCTATAAATACTTCGTATATATTTATAGACAATAGTAAATGACCAAGGCAGGTGAAACTGTTCACCTGTTGGTGTGATTGTGACTATTTGAGTACTATTTCAGTACATAATATTAGTGTTAGAACAAAGATTGGCTATGAAATCACAAGAACTATTGTAAATTGTAATTATCAGAACATAAAAATTATATAAATTAAAATAAAAACTAGAAAAAAAAGTATATCGGCATTACTTCTGCAAGCGGCAGGACTTGATGTTGCCGTCAAGTGAGTATCCAGTACCAAATTGGCGGGCTTATATCTCGGTAAGTACTGGCCCAAATTTTTTTTTTTTAGCCTATCCTGTTTATAAAAATGTGCTCTTCATTTAAAAAAAAAAAATGATTTTTTTTTTCAAAATATTCGGTCAGCTACGCGAGTGAACGTATATCTACGTGTGGACAGTTTAAGGGTTAAGCAGCAATTGTGAATAATTCAATATAATTAGGTATTCATGAGTAATTGTCACTTAAATACATCAATACGTGTTGGGTCCTATAGCCCCATAACAATAAATAAGAAATATTTACACTTACCTTGGAGGAGATGTTAGTTTAATTAGTTAGTTTGATGGAGGAGATGCTGCTAGAGGTTTAGGGTGGTGGAAGATAGCAGGGCGGTGTATGTTCAGTGGCTCTATATTCCTCCAACAACATTGGAGAGTTACTTTCGTGTCCTTTTTCTATCGCCTAATCGCTTAACTTACTTGCTACACTGTTAATGCTACACTTTATTGCTGGCTGGCGCTATAGCCTTTATTGACTCCTGCTGCTTCAGTATCGTACATATCGTAGAATTACTGAAGAAGGCACATTCTCCCCTCTCTCTTCCTCCTCCACTTTGGTATTTTGCTACGAGTTTTTTCTTGAATTCTATCGTGTTTCTCACCTTCTTTACCAAAAGGCTGGCACTAGGAGCTTTCTTTGGGCCCATGGTGACTTATTTAGCAGTTGCATGCACAAAAAACAATGGATTATTATGAAACGTATCGTATGAACCCGTGGGGTGATGGTCACGCATAATCAATGCCACACTACTGTGTGGTGGCAGCTGGCTTTTTAGTAGCTGGGAGAAGGGCCGGACACGTACATACCACCGCTGAATCGCAAAAAAAATCATGATCCTTGAGTCTGTTTTTTGCCAAAAAAAGGGCGCTGAAAGGCGGAATTCACAAAACACGATGCCACTGAAACTCGGGGTCCACTGTACCTGCTTCATTTGCAATGTGCATCAGTTTAGTTGATCAAGTAATATTTTGTGATAAACAAGAATGTGTGAGGGTGTTGGCTGTGTTTAATTAAAACTAGATGAGTAAGGTGATTAGGGTGTCACGAGTTAGGTAAAGAAAAATTGGATATCACATTGGAGGGAGGGAGTATGGAAGAAGTGAATGTATTCAGATATTTTGGAGTAGACTTGTGAGCAGATGGGTTTATGAAGGACGAGGTAAACCATAGAACTGATGAAGGAAAAAGGGTGGGTTGTGCTTTGAGGTAACTGTGGAGACAAAGAACAATATCCATGGAGGCAAAGAAGAGAATGTATGAGAGTATAGTGGTACCAACAATCTTATATGAGTGTGAAGCATGAGTTGTAAATGCTGAAGCAAGGAGGAGGCTGGAGGCAGTGGATATGTCATGTCTAAGGGCAGTGTGTGGTGTAAATATTATGCAAAGAATTTGTAGTGTAAAAATTAGGAGGAAGTGTGGAGTTACTAAAAGTATTATTCAGAAGGCTGAGGAGGGGTTGTTGAGGTGGTTTGGTCATTTGGAGAGGATTGAGCAATATAGGATGACTTGGAGGTTGTATAAATCTGTAGTGGAGGGCAGGCCGAGTAGGGGTTGTCCTAGGAAAGGATGGAGGTAGAGGGTAAAACAGGTTTTGTGTGCAAGGGGCTTGGACATATAGCCAGGCATGTATGAGTGTGTTAGATAGGAATGGAGATGAATGGTTTTTGGGACTTGACAAGCTGTTGGAGCGTGAGCAGGGTAAGCCGAACTCGAGTCCTGGAGGTGGGAAGTACAATGCCTGCACTTTAAGGGAGAGGTTTGGGATATTGGCTGTTTGGAGTGACATCTGAACTGTCGTATCTGAGTACCTCTGCACAGACAGTGAATGATGGGGAAAGTGCTTCTTTTTTAATAAAATTATTAATATTAGATAGTTTGTACAGTGGACCCTCAGTTTTCGTGTTTAACCCTTAAACGGTCCAAACATATATACACGTTAGTACTGCTACTGCCCCAAACGTATATATACGTTTTATTTTCCCTGCCTCCAAATTTGGCACGATTGGCCTGAGATGCCTGGTCAGCATAGAATGGGTCTTAACACTCGGTGTGTGCCATATTAAAAAAATCTGGGACCACTTAGTACCTTGTGGGAGCACCAGTTAAATTGAGGGCCAACTAGAGCAAACCGTGGCAAACACCATAGATTCACTGATGTCTTGTCATATTAACACTTCCCTTTTAAGTGGAAAGTGATGTCGGCAGGCTGGCCGGCCAGCTGGCTGGCTGCCTGCTTGGCCACCTGGCTGGTCAGCAGCTGGTTGGCCACCTGACTGGCCAGCAGCTGGCTGCTCAGCTGGGTACCTGATTGGCTGTCTATCTCTGTCTGTCTGTCTGTATCTATCTGTCTCTTTGTCTCTATCTGTCTCTATTTCACAGGAACACATACGTAAATACAGTAGGGCCCCACTTATACGGCAGGTTAGGTTCCAGGCTAGTGTCTTAAAGCAGACATCGCCGAAAAGCAGAACGCCATTTTTTTTCCACTTCTAAATGCCAGACAACAAGCTTACACTAACTTATATTAAGTTAGCAATAGCACTAGGCATTAAAAAACATAATAAAAAGTAAGATACACACAGAGTACACTTATTACTTACCTTAAAGTATTAACATTGATGTGTGAGAGAGTGGCAGGGTATTGTCTAAAACAAGTAAAACATTAAGAGGAATTTTCTTTTCCTTGCAGTAAGCCTCAACTGTGGCTTAAAATAGTCTGTGAACCAATTTATGAAAAGTAAGTAAGTAAGTTTATTCAGGTATACACAAATACAGTTACATAGAATTATCATACATAGCAGCATATGTGTAGAAAACCTAGGATAACCCAAAAAAGTCAGACAGAGTGACTTATTTCCATTGGGGTCCATTTAATACCTTAATATTATACACTGTAGGAGTTATATGTTATTATAGTATAAAGGATATATACTAGGAATAAGCTTTCGAATTTGATTTATAATAAACAGGGAGGCTACCTTTTGCATAGTTCTTTAGGGCCCTAGGATTCTCTGAGTGATAAATTATCATAGGTTTTAACTTTGCAATCCCCAGCAGCATTAGCTCCTAGCAAGAGTGTTAGCTGACACTCTTGGGTTATCCTGGGTTCTCTACACATATGCTGCTATATGTAACTGTATTTGATGACTATCTCAGCGATCAACATATACCTTGTTAGTAAGTTTATTCAGGTATACACAAATACAGTTACATAGATTATCATACATAGCAGAATATGCATAGACAACCTAGGATAACCCAAAAAAGTCAGTTCACCGAGTTTAATCATTTCAAACTTGGCACTTAACCCTTTCGGGGTCGGTGCCGTACTAGTACGTTTTACGAGCAGGGGTTAGTTCTGTACTAGTACGCGTAAATTCTAGCGGCTTCAAATTAAGCGGGAAACAGCTGGTAGGCCTAGGGATGAGAGAATGGGTCTGCGCGGTCAGTGTGTGCAGTAGGAAAAAAATCGGGCACCCAGTGGTGCATTGTGGGAACACCATTTCAGTACACCTTGTCCACCATGCCTCGCAGCAAGAAACACCTTACTCCTCGGCGAATTGGGACACTTTTATTCCCCAGTGACAGATCTAACAGTGATGGGGGGTGTCAGTGAAGGTGACTTTCAAGGTTTTGAGGCAGTTGTGACCGAAACTAGTGACCATAATACCGGTATAAGTGAGGAAAACCCAGACGACCCACAGCCGTCCACCTCTGGTGCTGTGGCGTCTTGTTCATGTCCAGTTGTACCAGAACGAAGGCGGAAACTCCTATTTACTCATATCCTGGACTCAGATGTGAGCAATGGTGATGATACTGATAGTGAATATGAACTCCAAGCCCTTCGAAATAGTTCCAGTAGCGCGAGTGAAGGGGAATATTCACCAGTGAAGCGTCAGTATATACGACTGTATATGCACTCTGGTAGTGTGCGATATGCTCTTCCAAGGGTTAGGAGTACATCCCGTGGGCGTACAACAGGAAGTGATAGTGAAAATGAAGATGATAGTGTTGCAATTGGAATGAGAAATGTGCATGCAACTGGTAGTGGTAGTGGTGGTGATGCCGGGCGCGAGGCACCAGCAGTGGACCATGCTGGCACCGACGCCGCTGAGTCAGCTCAGCTACAACAAAGGCAACCCTCACCCACCCACCAACCCCCACAACCACAACCTCCACTTCCACAACCCCCAGTAAATATCCAGTGTCCACCAGCAGACTGCACCTGGGATTGGCAGGAAGCTGCCAATTTTATTCCCAATCCCCATCAGTTTGATGAAAGTCACAGTGGAATACGCCCATCTTGTCCACTTGGGAACAATACCACTGAACTGGAATGTTTCCAGTTATTCTTTGACGAACCCCTGATAGACATTATTATCAGGGAAAGCAGCAGATACTTCGATTACACAATGGCAAACACGATTCTTTCACCAAAATCACGTCTACACCAGTGGAAGGAGACAACTGTGGCAAAGATGTATCTTTTCTTTGCCACAATAATGCTTATGCCACATGTGTATAAGCACCGTATCAAATCATACTGGTCAACAGACCGATTGATTGCAACACCAGCTTTCAGTGATATTATACCAGTGAATCGATTTGTGCTACTGTTACGCATGTTACATTTTTCAGACAAAACCAGGCCTGACAGAACCGACAGGTTATATAAGATTAGAAATGTGTTTCTGTATCTGAAAGAGAAATTCAATATGTATTTTTATCCCTTCAGGAAGCTTGTTATTGATGAGTCTTTGATTCTGTTCAAAGGTAGACTGTCATTCAAGCAGTATATACCAAGCAAAAGGAAACGCTTTGGTATAAAGTTGTTTGTGCTTTGTGATTGCTACAGTGGTCTTGTATTGGATATTATTGTGTACACTGGAAGTAATACATTGAAAGATACCAGGAAGTTACTGGGTATCTCTGGCGATGTGGTTAGAACAATGATGGAACCATATCTTGGCAAGGGGCATATATTATATACTGATAACTGGTACACAAGAATTCCCTCAGTGATTTTATGCGAGTGAACTTGACAGATGTGTGCGGAACAGTTCGTGCAAATCGTAAGCATATGCCTAGGTTCGATGCAGGCAATCGTAGAGGTGAGGTGCAGGCGTTTGCTGCCAATGATATCATGGCATTTCGGTGGCATGACAAACGAGATGTCACACTGTTGTCATCAGTTCACCCTAATGAAATGGCAGACAGTGGCAGTGTGAATAGAGAGACCCATGAACCCATTCTAAAACCTGCAGCTGTGATGGACTACACTCTCAATATGCGTTCAGTGGACAAATGTGACATGCAGATTGGGTTTGCTGATTGTTTTAGAAAGAGTTATAAGTGCTTCATAAAACTCTTTTTTCACATTCTGGACATTTCCATGCTCAATGCTTATAATGTTTATAAGTTGAAGACCACAAACAAACCACCATATGGCGAATTTTGTTTGTCTGTCATCAGACAAATAATCACCAAGTACCAAGGAACACCACCTGCAATAGAAAACCGCCCACGAAATTACCAACAACTCCCTTTCGTCTGAGGCATGGTGAACACTTCTTAACAAAACTGCCTGCTACTGCTTGCAAGAAAAAGCTCAGAAGAGGTGTTATGTCTGTGCACATACAAAAAGGGTATGTGCAAAGACACTCGTTATATGTGTGTAGAATGTGAAACACCACTGTGCATGGAACCATGTTTCAGAGACTTCCACAGGGTGCAGAACTTCTAGAATGTCCAGTGACTCTATATATCTATATATATGATTGAACAATAGAAATAAATAATATTTGTTATTGTAAATATTGTAAATAAATTGTGTAATCAAAATAGTGATAACAAACTTTATGTCAATATTGTGTAAGAATTAGCAAGTGAATATTTGAAAAACAGCACTTATATTGGTCTCACAGGCCATAAAAGTTATTTGAAAAAAAAAAATTAAAATCGATAAGAAAACAACTTCAAGAAAAAAAAACAATTACTGGCCAACCGGAAGTCACCGATGTTGCTGTCAGCGGTTCACTTTTGGTCAACTTGAAGCCTCCATATCTCCGTAAATATTGATCGCAAAAATTTTTTGTTTAGCCATTTAGATTTAGAAAAAAAAAGATAAAATAATTTTTATTTTTTTCCGAATATTTTTCGACCCTGGGAACATGTTTCCGAGAAGGCCTGTCAACCCCCAAAGGGTTAAAGTAAGAGGCTTACGACTCCTCTTTTTATCACAACTAAGCTTAGACGCCATAGTCAATGAGAGCCAACTAGTTAATGAAAGAGTAAACGAGAGAGTTAACGAAAGAGTAAACGAGAGATTTAACGAAAGAGTAAACGAGAGAGAGAACGAGATACGGAGTTCAGACAAGGTAAAAAAACAAACTGAACAGGTAGTGGGCGATCACTTGGTCAGGCGAAATGAATGCGATTAATACGTGTCCACTTTTAGTTCATTCACATACGTTTGTAAGAGTTTGTGAAAATTTTACCTCAAAATAATTTTTTTTATTATAATAATAATTACCTCACAATACAAATACTCTTACATTGTGTACAAGTTGTACAAATTAGTACAAAATAAACAAACAGCAACACTCCCATTCTCATTCAACACACTATTTTTAGAGTTAATGATAGTATTATTATTATTATCATAATAAAAAAGAAGCGTTAAACCCACAAGGGTCGTGAATAGCCATATATAGAGTGAAGGCATATGAAAGGAATAAGTAAGTTTATTCAGGTATACACAAATACATTTTCATAGATTATCATACATAGCAGCATATGTGTAGAGAACCTAGGATAACCCAAAAAAGTCAGAGTGACTTATTTCCATTGGGGTCCTTTTAGTACCTTAATATTATACTACATAGTAGGATATATATGTTATTATATTATAAAGGATATATGTATACTAGGAATAAAGTAAAAAGAGTTATTTACATTTACATGTGTGTTAGCTAAAAAAAATACAAAATCATTCTCCTCCCTTTCTGTTGATACATTCATTAGGTACCTTTTGGTTCTCTTCTTGAACTAGCTCATGCTATGACTGGCTTTGACGTGTGCAGACAGTCTGTTCCATTCCTTTATTGCTGTACAATAAAAGGTGTTTGAAGCCTGGCCACTGACTGTGGGTACTACAAAGTTGTGGTCTCTCCCCCTAGTACTATGACTGCTTTGGTTCCCAGCCTTGACAAAATTGGCAGCAAGATATTCTGGACACTATTTGTGAGCAATTTTATAAACTTGATTTAACTTAAGTTGTTTTATTCTGTCTTCAATATTCAGCATATCCAATTGTTGTAATTCATCCTGGCCTACATGTTCTCTTGGGCCCAGGTCCAGGATGAATCTTCCCATTTTATTCTGGGTGATTTGCAGTTTATCTTTCAGTTTTTTTGTCAATAATATTAAGTTTAGCATTATTCATTGTTCTTAAGTCTTGTTTTAGAATCACACTCATATATAAACATTTGTTTAATTAATTAACTAACTCAGGTGCTATAATTTTAGATTCTTTTTAGCTGTAAATTGACTACCTTAGCTCATTTATTCATTTTTGTAAACATATCCAACGTACTAACTCACGTGCCAAGAACTCCTTTTGCATTGTCCTATTCTTAAGTCTACTTACATTGTTCTATTTTTAAGTTTAATTATAGAATCACACTAAATCTTATGATTCCAAACATTGATCCTGATATCAACCTCTTATTAAATAACTTACATGAACCTAACAACAACTGTCATTACTACACAGCAGAACAGGCTAAAACACTACTCAAAGCCAACAATAACATAACTATCTTTAACTACAATGTCAGATCTTTAAGCAAACATTTTGATGACCTCACTGCATTATTAAACTCACTACAGGCCAGTATGTCCATCATTGCTCTCACTGAAACCTGGCTAAAGCCTCATACTACAGATATCTATGTCATTCCTGGTTACACAGCCATACACAATTGAAGGCCAGAACAACAAGGGGGTGGCACAGCTATGTTATACTCAGACCAGTTTGAATGTATCAACAATACATGCACAAGAGATGAACATGGAGAATATATAATAGCTAAGTTTAAATCCAAATACCTACAAAAACCTCTCACAGTTATAAACATCTATAGATTACCACAGTCAAATATTCAGCAATTTAGTGAAAAATTAGGAAGTATGATTACTGATGCACACATGAACAAAGACCACTTAATCCTCACAGGAGACTTC
>WNWK01025442.1:15000-28559 GCA_009830355.1 Cherax destructor | reverse complement strand
TTCAAAATATTTTCTACCCTAATATTTTTCCCAAAATTTTCCCCCAAGTTTGGCTCAAATTTTTTAAAAAAATTTTTCCCCTAAATCTTTCAAAAGGGGTTTAAGTCTCCCCACACACACACACCCCTCCCGATACACACACACACACACACCCCTCACAGATAAAAACACACACACACACACACAAGAAAAGAATCGACAATGGGACAGAGACAGGATTTTCCCCGAAGGGACCAAAAAGGGGGGCACAGTTGGAAGTTGAAGACTCAGATGAATCCAAAATGTTGGGAAAGTATTTCTTCCGTCACAGAGTTGTCAGGAAGGGGGGTTGTCTCGGAAGGGTGGAGGCAGGTTTTCCATACATAGCATTAAAAAGGTATGATAAAGCTCAGGAGCAGGAAGAGTGACCAGTGCGGCCATTTTGGGGAAGGAAACCCGGGGAAAAGGGCTTTACCCCCGTAACCCCAATTAATTTTTAAATAGGGGAGGGACACACCACCCCACACCCCACTTGTTTCCCCACATGATTTACTTCCCTGATGCAAAATCTCCCAAAAACAACCTGCTTTGTGTGCTTTAATTTCAAGCCAGTACAGCATTCCCCGCGTATATTTTATGCCCCCCCAAAAACGATATTTTCCCTCTCCCCCTCCCCTCTTCCCCCTTCCTTCCCCCCCCCCCTTCCCCCCGTTCCCCCGTACCCCCCCCTCCCCCCCCCTTCCCCTTTCCCCTGGTGGTGACATTTTAATGGTCTCGGTATTTACATTAAATAAAATAATTACTAGCAATTCTGTCGCTATAACAAAAAAAAATTTCCGCCGACAAACTACACAATTTCCCGTCAAAAAAATATTTTTTGTTCACTTTTTGGGGATTTGCTGTTGCATATTTATTTTTTTTGTATCAGTGTTCTTTGCTTTTTGTGCAACACTGCAGGTGCCGTTGTATTTTCCGTTTTTTTTTGCCTTTGTGTATATTTTATGTTGTATTTTTGCTTATAAATTTAGGGTTTCGCTCAGTGCTGTTTTTTTTTGTGTATGTTGTGTTTTGTCTCTTGTTTATTTAGTTGAGTTTGTTGTTTTTCTTGCTACATTTGCTGCTTTTTTTCAACATTCAGCAACCCTCCAGCCGCTCTTTTTTAGAGGACTAAAGGGGCGGCCTACAAACACATCTAGAACTGGTGACCCACACTGGTTCAGAGGCCTCGCACAAATAGTAAAACTGAGAGCTACACTGTGTGTTGCTGCAACTAAATTCTGTTGCAAATAAGGTTGCATACATTGTTGCACATGCAACAATGAAAATATATTGCGTATGTGTTCAACTAATGCTGAAAGGATTAGAAAATGTTTTGCAAGCGAGGTTGGAAATTTGTTGCAAAAGCTTTTTTCAAAAACCTTGCTAATTTTGTGGTAAATGTTTGTATTTCTGCTTAAAAAAAAAAAAGTTTAGGACAAACTTACTGAAACGACCTGGAGGGAAAATACTTGATACAAATTTGGTGTTGAGGAAGGATTTTTGTGTCTTGGTTGACGTGTGCAGCCCTCTGCAACACTGAGAGAGCTTCGATGTTGTTATTATTATTGTTATTGTTATTATTATAATAATTATTGTTTATTATAACTATTATCATGTCCCGGGGATCAACGATCCCGGGGCCCCGGTACTGACTAGGCCTCGCGGTGGATCGGGCCTGATCAACCAGGCTGTTACTACTTGCCGCACGTAAACCAGCGTATGAGCCACAGCCCGGTTGGTCAGATCTGACTTTAGTTGCCTATCCAGGTTCCTTTTGAAGACAGCCAGAGGTCATTGGTAATCCCCTTTATGTATACTGGGAGGCAGCTGAACAGTCATGGGCTCCTGACACTTACTGTGTTATTTCTTAACACCCTGCTTTTCATTGGGGGATGTTGCACCGTCTGCCTAGTATTTTGCTTTCGTAGGGAGCGATTTTCGTGTGCAGATTTGGGACTAGTCCCTCTAGGATTTTCCAAGTGTATATTATCATGTATCTTTCTTTCCTGCGTTCCAGGAGTACAGGTCAGTAATTTAGGTACTTCATTGTATTTATACATGCCTTGAAAGATCCATGTAGTATTATTATTATTATCATTATTTTTACCACTACTATTTCTGATTCTGTGAATAAATTACATTTGTAGAACACCAACAATTTGTACAGGAACGCAGGAAATACTGAACTTATTTTTGATGTTGGTCAGCTTTCTGCAGCTGCACAGAACTCCTCCGATGTGACCCAGTGTGTTTACCTCCACTAGCTATTGAGGACGAGTAAGTATAAAGTGAGTATGTGAATAATTGCCCCTGAGGAGCATATAGCAATATACATTCAGTAACTGAATACTGAACAATACCAGGTACTCACTGGGTTGGGCTAAAAGCCCGCTCATTACAGGTTATTATGGTACCATTAAATAAGACAAGAACTAGCTACCTGCTGTGCAGCCACCTAACTAGTCTCATTTATTTAGACGTACCTGAGTATTTGTAGCTGACCCATGTTCCCTGGCTTATGTCAGATAGGTAACCCGGTAATGATGTCTTGATTGAAGAATAAGTGTCTTCGGTGCACGGTTAGTCTATGAAAATAGTTCTCGATACACACGGTACTCTTAATTGTCCTTCAATCTTTGTCTATTCACAGTAATGTCACTACAGGAAGCTGCGCATACTTCTCTGTAATATACTGCTAATGTGGATTGTCTTTTATGCACATAAACGCGTGGAATAGTGTTCTGTATTCGTTATCCCCTCGTTAATGTTCCCCCTGGCAGGTTTTAAAGCAATCTAATCCTCGGCCCCTCAGCTGGCCGCAGCTTGCCCTGGGCGTCTCCCAATCATACAAAAGAAGCATGTTTCTTTTGCTTGCCAAACTTCTACGGAAGCAATGCAGAATGCCTAATTTCTTGATGTCTGTGTATGCTATCTTTAACATGGTACTAAAGTGGGTGCAGGATATTCTTAATTTTCCTACTGCTGTAAGAGATCGATTGTCTCTCATTAACCCATCCTAGTTGCAACAGTGGTCAGCCGTGACATATCCTACAAGGTCGTGGCGTGTCTAGTGACTGGTACATGCTGGTAAAGCATCTGTTTCCAATTACTTGATGCGGAAGCAAACAAGACGTCACTGCCCTTTCTGATAGGGATGGGCCCCTCAGTTGAAAGGGCTGAAAGAGCTGAAGGGGGACGATACCCCCTCCTGGAGAAATTTCTTCACAGTTTCTATTACCACCACATTCAGAGGGCGGGAAGCGCTAAATCCACAAGGGTACACACAACACCTAGGAAAACGGGAAGTAATTAGGCTCAACCTTAGGAACAAAATAAATAATTACAGCTCCAATTTCTCGGACCAAGACCTCTTCACCGGCAACCACGGGCCTATTCCCCTCCTTACCCCTTTGAAGGAGTGAGCAGCCACATACAGTTGCAATATTCACTGGTGTTTCAATATCCTCCGGTTGCAACATTGCATGTTTGCAGCGTATAGTGATTGTAACAGGCGTTGAATGCTGTTGCAATATACAGGTTATTCAGGGAGTGCATTTGTTGCACCCGAAGGGATCTGAGGAATAGTTTGCAACTATTCACGCATCATTATCGGGTTTGGGGCCTTGTTATTTATACTGCTTTATTATTATTATTATTATTATTATTATTATTATTATTATTATTATTATTATTGGTGTTGTTAATTTTTAGAGTTTTTTATTGAGTGTAATGCCAAATTAGTAGTAGTAGTAATAATAGTAGTAGTTGTAATAGTAGCAGTAGTAGTAGTAATAACAGTAGTTGTAATAGTAGTAATAGTAATAGACGTAGTGGAAGTAGAAATTGTACTAGCAGTACTAGTAATAGAAATAGTGGTGGTAGTAGTTGTATTAGTAGCAGCAGTAGCGGCAGTAGTAGTAGTAGTAATAGTAGTAATAGCAGCAGTAGTAGTAGCAGCAGCAGCAGCAGTAGTACTAGTAGTAGTACCAGCAGGAGCAGTAGTAGTAGCAGTACCAGAAGTAGTAGCAGCATTAGTAGTAGTAATAGTAGTAGTACCAGCAGAATGGAAGTCTGTCAAACAGATAAGAATTACTAAAATAATATTTAAAATATTTGGGAAGATGTTGCAATGTGGAGGAGGAGTATTGTAGGTAAATCTTGCCATAGCCGTGCCGCCCCTCCCCCAGAAAAAAATCTGTATTAAGTATCTCTTCTCTAACACGCTTAACATTTTTTAAATACGCATGTTCTCAGACATATGACTGTAAAGTGCCGGAATTTTAGTTAAAAGGAACTTGTGTTGGCTAGTTTCTCACACATATTTTGGATTTTCTTTCCGATCCTGATTGATTCTTTGAATGATCTAACATCTGAGGAAGACTCATTGCCGAAAGCACTAAAGCTAATTTCATTACCACGTTTTGTTGTTTATTGCATTTATACATGTGCTGTATACATAGTATACCTGTATATATATATATATATATATATATATATATATATATATATATATATAGCATTGTCCAGTGAGCTCAATATCTGGTTCTTGGATGACGGCACCCTAGCTGGCACTACACAATCTCTCCTGGGAGACATCAGGAAAATTAAAGATATGGTAGGTAGCCTGGGCCTATCTTTAAACCCCACCAAATGTGAGATAGTTTCCACCAATCCACAGATGATCCAGGACATTAGGGCTGTTTTACCAGGGGCACGAGCCATCGATCCAGCCAACAGCACTCTCCTTGGTGCTCCCCTTGGGCCCAATGCCATCGATCTGGTCCTGGAAAAAAAAATCTCCGACCTCAGGACGATGGAAGGTAGGATGAAAGACATCGATACACATGATGCCTTCTACCTACTCACCAGGTGCCTGTCAATCCCAAAACTTACATACTTCCTGAGATGCTCCCCAGCCTTCAACAGCCCGAAACTCGAGGAATACGACTCTCTCCTCAAGACCATGCTAGAGAGTGTATTGAATCTTTCCCTCGAAGATGGACAGTGGTTGCAAGCTTCACTTCCAGTCAGACTCGGGGGCTGGGAGTACGCAAATCCTCCCAGATTGCCCTACCAGCCTTCTTATCCTCTTCCATAGCATCAAATGAGCTAATAAAACAAATTCTTCCATACAACCTCAGTGATTCAGCAGGAATACAGGACCTAGCTACACCAGTGCCATCACTGAATGGGAGACTCTTGCTGCTCCAACACCAAAACCTAGTGAAGAACAGGCCTACAAACAGTCAAGCTGGGACAGCCCCATTGTTGAAAAGATACTTGCCAATATGCTCAGGGCCGTAACATCAGACAGGAGACTGCCCGTCTCCTAGCCGTGAGTGCACATCACTCTGGGGACTTCCTCCAAACAGTTCCCATTTCGGCCATGGGAACACGCCTGGACCCTAAGACCCTTCGTATTGCAGTGGCTCTGCGCCTTGCTGCCCCCATTCACACGGAATATACGTGTATTTGCGGCGATGCGCAAGCCGACCAATATGGTCTACATGGTCTTAACTGTTCTAAAACCAAGGGTTGGCATGCAAGACACAATGAGGTCAACGACATCATAAAGAGAACCCTCGCTACAGCTGGATGCCCAGCCGAGGAGAGCCTCGATCACTAGCAGCCAACAATGCCCACAACCCAGCAAACCGCCCCGACGGGATCACCATCTATCCTTGGAAGAATGGCAAGCTCTTAGCATGGGATTATACCTGCGTGTCGACACTGGCTGACACCTACATCCATCACAGTGTTGGGCGACAGGGAAGGAGCTGCTGACCACAGAGAGGAGTACAAGATCGGCAAGTACAGGGACATAAGCCAACAGTATAAATTTGTCCCAGTGGGATCGGAGACCTTGGGAGCGTGGGGAAAAATGCAACACGTTTCCTTAAAGAGCTGGGTTCCAGACTCATCGACACCACCAGGGACCCAAGGGCAGCCACGTTCATGTTCCAGCGTCTCAGCGTGGCCATCCAGAGGGGAAACGCATGCTGCATACTCGGCTCGCGTCCGGCTTCGGAGGAGCTGGAGGAGATTCATAATCTTTGACATATTGTACCATTGTATTCATGTTCATGTTTGTGTGTTTTATAAATGTATTCTGTCTATTAATAAAGCATTTATATGTATGTATGTGTGTATATAGGATGGGGTGGTAGGAGAAGTGGAATATTCAAACGGCTTCAGGAAGAAATCCAAATATTCTTCCTTGATGCCTTTTTATCCACTTCTCCGAGGCTATGGGTCCCACAATTTGCACCAGAGGTGGACCCCTAATATTAAAAAAAAATATATATATATATATATATATATATATATATATATATATATATATATATATATATATGTGGTGTTTCTCATATAGCTTTAATGAGCAATGAGTTATCATGATATCTCTCCTGCTCACATCATTGTTCTATACTGCAGACTTGGGCGAGGAGTAATCATCCTATTTGCTCATCCTTTTTCATTAAGTATATGAAGCACTGCTTTCACTTAAATATTCCTCGTATCATTGCACATAGGAGATGTATATTGATTTCGAGTTAAATTCGTAAAGCATTTACAATTTATTACAACGGATTCGTGTCCTCAATGCACCTTCGGCTACAAAAATATTTTAAACGTATAAAGACGAGTTGTTGGAAGCGAGAGGGATTTGCTGAAACAAAATGCCAGTTTCAAATACAGAATTAAAGGCAATTCTGAGGCTTGGTGGAAGCTTTAGGACAAAAGAGCCACTGAACACTGGAATAGAATGCCTTCTGATGTTGTGAACGCAAACACAATAGCCCTTCAAGAATCGGTTGGACAAGCAGTTTGCAAACACCGTATTTAATTGAATCCAACAGAGACCAGGACACTGGTCACTGGAACCCCGAGACCAATTCAGAGAGTTCTCAGGACAACAAACCGACCTGAATACAAGATTGTCTTACTATCTAGACTTCATTAATAGGAATCTCCTTGTGTATGAGATAATACAAAAAATAGGTAATGTTTACCAGTCGCAGGTACCAATGATGGTATCATGATACTACGTAACTCTTCTGAAAATGAGAATCTTACCGACAGTGGTAGAGTAAACATACACGTGCAGAGCAAGTTTTTATTATGGCAACGTTTTGCTATGTATAGAGCAAAACTTTGTCACGGTGAAAGACTCCTCTGTGCACCCGTGCCTCGTCTTCAGTCCTGAGTTGAACTCAGGACTTTTTTTTTTTTTAACTCTAGTTGTTGAACTAGCGAGAGAGAGCCTTTTACTTTTCTATCACGATCCTGAACCGGTTAGAAAAAGTAACAAGAGTTAAATAAATCAGTTTTCCTCTGCAAATAATGTCTATATGAAGCCTAGGGAATTCTGCTTTTATTTTTCGCAGGTACTTTGTGGTTAAGGAACCCTAGCTTTATTGACAAGCTATTTACAAGTTAAGGATTCCTAACTTTATTGACAAGCTAAGAGCTGTTACCTACATCAGCTCATTTGAAAGCATTTTTATTGTTATGAAACATACAAGTAGGGAACAGGATGAACTTGGAGCTATCTGTGGGCCAGCATTTTCATTTGATCAACTGACTTTATCTCGTTGACAACATAATGCTGTACGAATGTGTTCCAGACTCGAGTCATCCTGGGGATAAATGATCTCAGATGAAGTGATGTTCGGGAGAAGGGTACAGCCAGAGTGAAGTTGCTGCTTTCTGCCCGTCTTGTGGTATGGAAGCTTGCTTCTCGCTGTACTCGAAGTGGAGCCAAGTGTGGTACTTTGACAATGTTGACCTTGTACATAACAGTAAGGCCACCCACATCCCTCCTGTCTTGAAGGCTCTGCTGAAATGACTGATCTATCCAGGATGGGTCCAGGCGAGAGATGAGACGTCTTGCTCTGTTCTTTACTCTGTCAAGCAGTCGCAAATGAGAGGGGGGGGCAGGCAAACCAAGAAAGTGGAGCATACTCAAGGTTTGAGCGTACTTGTGCCTCATACAGGATTTTGCAACTCCTACTGTAAGCTTCCTGGCTGCCTTGTTTGCAAGATTTACAACGTGGTTCTTCATGGTCAGTTTGGAGTCAAATTTCACCCCAAGGATATCAACTTCTTCTCCAGGTACCAACACTTATTACTTATTACTGCTCCGGCATTACCATCATGGTGCCTAGAGACCATCATCATTTTTGTTTTCTTAGGTGCAAATGTTACTTGCCATCGGTTTCCCCAAGCTGATATAGCTCTTAGCTGGTGATTGATGTAACTTAGATCAGCTGGCATTTCTTCTCTTGGATAAGTGAATGTCAGAGTACAGTCGTCTGCATATGCATGGGATTCTGGGATGAGATGAAGAAGGTCATTGAAGTAGACATTCCATGACAATTGTCCCAGCACACTTCCTTGTGGAACACTTGCCCCAATAGGATGTCTTGCTGATTCTGTTCCATTGAGAACTACCCTTAGAGATCTACCATGAAGGTAATCACTGAGGAGACAGCGTAGAGCCTGCAATTCCCAGTGCTTGTAGTTTTGCCAAGAGGCCCTGGTGCCACACTCGGTCGAAGCACCAGCAGTCTAATGCTACCACATAGCGACTTTGGATTCATCCATTGACTGGTGCCATTTAGTGGAGAGGTTTAACAACAGATCAGCAGCGGAGTAACCTTTCCTGAAGCCATATTGACGGTCACAAAGTAGTGAGTGGTAGTCAAAACTCTGTCATTTGTCTTGAGATTATTGTCTCAAGGATTTTGCCAGTGATTGACAGGAGTGACACTGGTCTGTAGTTGCTGATTTCTGCTCTGCTCTTCTTTTTGTGAACAGGGACTACATTTGCCTCTTTCCACAGAGAGACCATTTACACTGTACTAGGCAGTCCTGAAAGATGCGAGTTAGAGGTGCTGCTAGCTGTTCTGCACATCTTCTCAGCAATCTTGGGCTCAACTTGTCTGGACCCACAGTCTTTTCTTGGTCAAGCGATTTAAGAAGGAAATGCACCTCCTCCTGCTTTATTGTCACCACTGCCAGTTTTGCACAGTTCTTGCAGCTAGCCAAGGAGGGTCCCTTGCTAGATCAGGAACTTGCATTTTGTAGCAAAGTGTTCGGCAAAGAGGTCCGCTTTCTCTTGACTACTAGTAGAGGTGGTCCCATCCTGTCGATTTAGAGGTGGAATGAGTTCATCAGGCAGATAACCTTGTCTCTCGTTGACCAGGGACCACCAGGTTTTGGAGCCTACTCTACCTGATGCTAGCTTTCTTTTGTTTCCACCTCCCATTTAGCGATGGCCCACTTTTAAACTTCACTCCATATGCCCACAGGTTTGCCTGTGTATGTTCCTGTTATAGGTGGTAGGATGTCTCTTATACCTTCGCCATGCCTTGTACTTAGTAGTAGCAGCCCTCTACAACGAAGGCCAAACCAAGGCTGATCTGTAGGCTTCGTCACAAACTGCCGGTGAGAGATGTGTTCTTGTTGTAGATTAAGGATGTGTCCAGTGAAGGCTTTCACTTGGTTGTCAACATCCCCTTGAGAAGAGCATTCCAATCGTTGGTGGCGAGCTCAGAGAAAAGGGCTAGCCAATTACTTCTTTTCCATAGCTAGGTTGTGCGTGTGGACTCTCACCTCGTTCTGTTGGGATCTTAAGTGTCGTAAAACAGCCTTGTGGTCAGACTATCCAAAATAGCCGAGGGATGACAAGTGACTATACCTTGTGCCAGATCACTCACTACTGGGTCAAGGGAGGAGCCAGAGATGTGAGTAGAGAAATCAACAAAGTTTCTCATCTTAAACACTGCAAGAAGGTCATCAAAGTCCTTCTGTATAAAACATTGGTTGAGGTCAACAACAATTATGTTATATTGGCAGTTGTGTTGGAGCAGAAGGGAGTCCACATTTTCTATTAGGAAGTTGATGGGGTCTGCATGTTGCCACTGAGGTCTGTACATTGCACATACTTCTACAAAGGTACTAGTATTTATGCATAGCTTGAAGAACATCATTTCAAGATGAGTAGGGATGGCAACATCAATGTGCTGGGCATGTACACTTTTAGAGAAGCACACAACAACAACACCTCTCTTGCTCTTGCCTGTCTCTTTCATCCATGAAGTGCAGCCAGCAATTCTTGTAAATTTTTCTGGAGTCCTGTCGTCCAAAAATGTTTCAACAACAGCTATCATGTCGGGACGTCGAGTGTTCACAACACTGTGTGTGAGATCTCCAACAATGGTAATGAAACATTTAATGTTGGCCGACAGGATGCTGATAGACTGACTTCTCATGATGTGTTCAGCTTGAGGTGGTGGGTATGTAAGGCATTTAAGGTGCCTGCCCTTGACAGAGGTAGGGTACCGAGGCAGCTGCTGGGATGTAGGTCTTATATAAGGCACGATACCACCTGCTGGGCTGAGATAGGAGTAGCTGAATGAGTGACGTGTGAGTGTGTTCACCAATTCAGAGATCCTGCTAGTTTGTTCCGAGAACAGGTCTCTAAACAGATGGTCCTGTCTGTCAAGTTCCATTTTCTTCCAAAACTGGTCCTCCTGATGTCATTTCTTGTGGCAGTAATTGCACCTGGTATCTCGCAGGCAGTTGTTAGTGGTGTGCCCTCCGGTGACAGCGACAGCACTGCCTAGGTGCCTGGGAGGGTGGACTCCTATTTGTTGCACCTCTTGTGTTTCGCTGCTGATTGTTCTGACGCTGGTGAGCCTGATGATTGTGGAATGTGAGACGACTGTAGATGTCTTCCTCCTCCACGCCCTCTACCACGCCCTCTACCACGTCCTCTACCACGTCCTCTACCACGCTCTCTACCACGACCTTTACCACGCCCCTGTACACTTCTGACAGATGTGTCCCTGCTGTTCGTACTTTGGCGCAGCAGTTGTACAGGTGCAGTGATAGTCCCCTGATTATTAACTGCACCAATCTCTGGTGGAGAAAATCCTAACTCAGTACTTGCCGATGAAGCACTGCTGCCATATGTTGGAATAGTGTCGGCAGGTGTGCTGACAGGTGTAGGAACAGAGATGGTATGTGCGCTGTCAAGTCTCTCTCTCTCCTCTCTAATTCTTCCTGTCCCACTATTACAGTCTTTTTTTCAATCTTGATTGGTCTTTTTTTCTTTCTCTCAATTCACGCTCTCATTCTGTCTCACTGTCTGTCTGTCTGTCTGTCTGTCTGTCTGTCTGTCTCTCTCTCTCTCTCTCTCTCTCTCTCTCTCTCTCTCTCTCTCTCTGTCATATATTATATATTCTCTCGCCCTTTCTTCATCTCTCTCTTGCTTTCTCCCCTTCCCGCTCTATATTCCACATTTCTCTATTTACATATTTATGGAAATTGTCATATTTCCTGTTATTGCCCTCTTTATTGACCACCCACCTTTATGCCAGTTCCCTTTGCTGCTGTTTCATTTATGTCTCTCACTCTCTCTCCCTCTTTTTGGCTCGCTCCTCATTACTGTTAACTCCTAGATCCTCTGTACGCATCACCCACTTCTTCCTTTCCTCTTCCTCCTCCTCTTCTTCCTCCTCCTTCTCCTCTTCTTCACCCTCACCCTTATCCTCACACAAACCTTCAAGAAAATGAGGTAAATATTTTCAAAATATGAATTTGAATTAACTGCGACATCAAAGGCTAATCTTCCTTAAATATTCAAAACATATCTCTCGTACCTGCCTCTCGACGCTGACTTGGGAGTATATGTTATATAATATATATATATATATATATATATATATATATATATATATATATATATATATATATATATATAACTAGAAGCGGTGACAGGACTAAGTAGTCTACTCTGTGGCAATGGTGTTTGTTGTGATCACAGAGTTTAAAAATGGTGCATTTTGTGTGTGAAATATTTTCCAACTTCTTTTTCCCGCAATCTAGTTTTCTTGTCCTCTAAATTCTTATTATTCTTTTCTCCATTTCTTCCTAACTCTCTCTTCTTTCCTCCTTTTTTTTATCCCTCTCTGCTTCCATGCTTCCTTCTCTTTTCCTTCCTCACCCCCGTCCTTCCTTCCCTCCTTCCTTTGCTTCCTCCCTCCCTCCTAAACTCTCTCCTTCTGCCCCTCCTCTCCTTCCCTCCCTCTCAAACTCTCTTCATCTATCCCCACTCCTTGCTTCCCTTTTCAAAGTATCCACAGCTACCTACGTAAGTTCCTTTTCAAAGCAGCTATGTACTCTTGCGGCATACACTCTTTCTCTTTAGTTACTCTTCCATTATCTCTCTTTGCTCTTCTCTGCTTGTTTCTCATTAGCTCCTATGTTCTTGTCTCTCCTTAATTACCCTCTTCATTTTCTTCATCATGTGGACACTTAATAAATATAAATCCCTACCTATTAACAAATTATTATTATTATTATTATTATTATTTTATTATCATTCTTAATATATAGGGTGCTCCTACCACTGTCTTTCTAGTCATGACTGTAGCATGACTCAGAAGAGTAATATGATGGTAAGTTATGTAAATATGAGTACATTCATCACCTTGAAGACGTAGTTTGAGGTGGTCAGTCCCACAGCCTGAAGAAGAGTTTTGCTCCATAATCTGGAACAATGTGAAGCCTCACCTTGTTCCAGACTATGGAACAAAACACTTCTTCAGGTTAAGGGACTGACCACCTCAAAACTACGTCTTCAAGGGTGATGGACGGATTACATCGTCTTTAGATCACTCCAGCTTCTGCTGCCGCCTCTGTACTTGACTGAAGAAGCCTACTGTGCAGACGAAACATTTAGGAATAAAGATACCTATCTGTTGCACCTGCGTCTTACTTGTTATGTAAATATGTTATAAATCGGAACACATTATGTGATGTCATGTAGTGTCATGTGATGAGGTAAGCTAACACAGCTGGGACGTAGAAAGCTCTCAAAATTTTTAGCTGATCTCTTGAGCGTTTTTTTTTTTTTAATTCTGTTTATTTTTTTATATATAAATGATCAGACGGTTGACAGGAGAGAAATTCATGATTAATGAATGATATTTAACTTACACTCATCCTCTCCGAAATTTTCACTATTTTCTTTATTCATTTTTATCTGGTTACACATACGGCCGGAGTGAAATTGGATTCAAAATAAATGTTTTATATTTATTATTCCTGCCGCTTCCAGGGTTTGTTGAGAATGTTGTGAAATACAGACAACTTGACGAGTAAGACACGTGTGCAACAGAGGGTGTATCTCAGCAATAAAGATACACAACTGTTGCACATGTGTCTTACCAATCAACTGCCAAGGTTGTGTAATGCCTAGTGGGGACTTCCCTGAGATCACTCTGTTAATGATAACTGTGGATATGCGTTTATCATGAAGGTTACTTTAACTTTTGATCACTGCCCAGTGTGTCTGTCACAGAGTCGCTTACTTCCACTGAGTAACTGCCCGGTGTGGCAGTCACAGTGTCACTTACTTCCACTGAGTAACTGGTCCCTGCCCGGTGTGTCTGTCACAGAGTCACTTCCACTGAGTCACTGGTCACTGCCCGGTGTGGCAGTCACAGAGTCACTTCCACTGAGTCACTGGT
>WNWK01025442.1:0-10000 GCA_009830355.1 Cherax destructor | reverse complement strand
CGAGGAGGCCGCTCATAACAGCAACCTATCCCGCCCCTCGTTAGGTATATATAAGCTCGCTAGGTGAAGAGTGAAATTTTTCTCGTTTTACTTTTTAGCGAAAAATTTCAGTGGGGAAAGACTCGCTTGGGGTGTGAGGACGTTTACGGGAAAACCTGGCATGCTTAGGTGTTGAATGTCTGCTTAGGTCTTAAATATCTGCTTAAGTCCTGAATGTCTGCTTAGAAAATACCTGATGGTGCTGGGTCGCGCGTGTTTTTTTTAATACTTGAGGCGATTAGGAAAATACCTGAGGTACTTAGCATATACCCGAGAGGCTGGCGAGGGGCAGGTTTTGAAGATCCTCAGGGAACACCTGAAGGAGCGTGAGTGCAAGCTCTGGATATCCTATAGGAGAGGGGAGGCGGCCATTACCGGGTTTGCAGTGAGGTAGCGAGCACGGGACAATGGCTGACTCTCACGCCAGCAGCACGTCTCAAGAATGGGAGCAACGAAAGAGGAGGGAAGAAAGGAAGGAGGAAGAAATGAGGATGGAAGGTGGAGGGAAAGAAGGAGGACGAAAGGAAGGATGGAGGAAGAAAAGAAAATAAGATGCAAGGACATACTTGGTCGTGGAGCCTGAGAGACTAAGTTCAACCTCATCCTGTTTGGGGTATCAGCCTTCACGAACAGTCTATATATTAATGAAATCACGAAACAGGTGATTTGAATCATTCAGAACTGGGCTGACCAGGACTCGATCCTGCGTTCCCATGCCCAGCCCTGTGAGAAGTGAACAAAGTACGCATCCCTCTATCCACTGGACCAACAATCTCTGAGGATCCACGACCAAGTACATGTATGTCTTTGCACCAGGGAAAACACGTTCCTTACTGCTGAGCGCCTGGTCTTTAAGGATTGTTGGTCCAGTGGATAGAGGGATGCGTACTTTGTTCAGGTCAAAGAGCTGGGCATGGGAACGCTGGATCAAGCCTGGCCAGCCGCAGTTCTGTTAATGTTATATATATATATATATATATATATATATATATATATATATATATATATATATATATATATATATATATATATATATATATATATATATATATGTATATAGATATGAAAAATAGAAGAATTCCACGTTTCAGACTACTCACATTATCAAGGAACATAGTTCCTTGATAATGAGTAGTCTAAGCGCTTGGAATTCTTCATTTTTCATAGTGGTTTCTTGCATATTTTGATATCACCTGTTTACTGTGATCTTTTTGCATATATGTATATGTGTGTGTGTGTGTGTGTGTGTGTGTGTGTGTGTGTGTGTGTGTGTGTGTGTGTGTGTGTGTGTGTGTGTGTGTATGCATCAGTGACTATACATAGTACAACGCGAAGAGTTTTTTATTTATACCCCAATCGTAATAAAACAGAGCTCCATATTTTATTACTAAAAAATTAAGTAAAGACACCTTAAAAATGATGAATTTTATGTTTCCTAGATTCATCACACGAAAGTGACCCACGCCCATGTTCATACCCACACCAGCACCCACACACCATATAAAATTAATAATAATAATAATAATAATAATAATAATAATAATAATAATAATAATAATAATAATAATAATAATAATAATAATAATAATAATAATAATAACAATAATAATGATTTAATCAGCTCTCTCTCTCTCTCTCTCTCCTCTCTCTTCTCTCTCTCTCTCTCTCTCTCTCTCTCTCTCTCTCTCTCTCTCTCTCTCTCTCTCTCTCTCTCTGCTCTCTCTCTCTCTCTTATAAAGCTCCTCTGCATAGTGTATTTTTTTTTTTTGAAAATGCAAATTAAAACACTTCATCCAAAATTCATTAGCACGTTGAGTGGCTGTTCACCTGCTGTTCAGTTGTGAATGAACTTTTGTAATTGAATCTAAAAAAAAAATCACACCACGTAAGAGAGACGACTCTTAGTAATCCCCACACACACACACAGGCCCAGTGTCGATCAACAAGTGCCTTTTACACCTGGTAACTACCAACAGCCCCCCCACCATCCACTGTAAGCAACTCCCCCAGTAACTAACAGGAATGTATATATTGCAGTTTCCCAGGGTCCACAGGGGGAGTCCTGGATCCACACGACGTGGAATGTTGCCCTCATAATTTTGTCTAATTAAGATTTGGGGAGCGTTCTGTGAGGAAAAATATTAGATTTTTAGGGATTATTTCTTCTTCCGGTAGGAAGGGTTGTGGGTATAATTGGAGTGATTGAAGAGGGTGGGGAGGGGAGGAGGGGGAGGGAGATAGGGAGGGGGACAGTCATGATAAGGAAGGGAGGGAGAGAGAGAGAGAGAAAGGGGAGATGAGAACGGTAGAGACAAAGGAAGTGTATAGGGAGGCAATGATAAGGAAGGATGGAGAGAGGGAGGGAGGGAAGTAGTGATAAGAAGGGACAGAGAGAAGGCGTAGTGATAAACAGGGAGATAGGGATAATAAGAAGAAAGGGAGGACATGATAGACGAAAATGAGATAGGAAATGAAAAAATTTTAAGGAGGAAAACAGTGTTAGGGAGGAAAGAGGGAGAGAGAGAGAAACGAATAAGCTAGAGTTAATTATGATAGCAAAGTCAGTAAATCCCAAGACAATTGATTAAAACACACACACGGGTCTCGAGCTCTTCTAATTACATGAAATTATTTGTTCCCACGTCTACCTCTCCGTGGCGGATTTACCGATGAGCGGAATAAGTGGCCGCTGAGGGCCCTACTAATGAGAGGCTCCTACTACTGAGATGCCCTACTACTGAGAGGCCCTACTACTGAGACCTCACACTACTGAGGAGACATATTCGGTCCAAGACGGACCGAAACGTCGTCTAAGCTCCTCTGTCCTATATGTGGGTTATTTATGTATCATTAAATATTATTTTTTCTGCCCTTCGTGAGTTGCGTTTCTATACGTAACATATGATGGTTCGTGGTCACACAGGGAACTATTTTTATGAATATTTATTTTCGAAAAGTAACTGATAAGTAACATGCTCACACAGCAGGACAGCGGCAGTAATACAGCCCATCGTACGTCTTGCTGTAATGTTAAGAATTTGTTGTCAAGAAGAACAGCAGCTGACAGCAGCAGCAACGAGGCCTTCTAAAATCTGCTTCTGCTACATCTCAGATTTTCCCATTATTTTCACTCCGTGTAAAATGATTTTTGGCCACAACGCGAGGCTGTCTGTGTCGTATACGGTGCCAGACGTTAAGATGACGAGGCCGTGTTAATCTAATGACATTTACACACATATCAATCAGAGGAGAGATAATGAGAGAGTGGGGGAGAAAGAGAGAGAGAGAGAGAAAGAGATACACACATACACTCAGAGCAGTCAACAGCACTTTAACAGATACCTCGGTGTGAACTTGAAAAGAATTGCTGTCTTTCCAGTGTTCATAAAAACACAATTTTGGAGAGAAAAATAAAACTTCATTACTGCTACAGTGTTTCCTCCAGGGCTTTACTTTATCCAGTATACACAAAGATACACAGCCATATCAGACAAACGAGCGCCCTGAGGTCAACCTCGAGAAAGGTCACAGGAATTAAGATCAGTGAGCTAAGACAAAGGATGGGTAACATTGGTTACTACAAAAAAAACATGAAATGTAATCACTGGTGATACAGGATATGACCTCAGGAGTCGTCTTCAAGAGCATAAATATTTGCCGGTAGAATTCTTGATCGCAACGATGAGTCGCCCATCGCATGATACATTCCCACATTATAGCAGTTAATAATCGCTTCAGGAGGATGACAAAACCAGACGCAGGATGCTGGAGGCAGCCACCATTCACCTTGCTGATACGACTGAGCTTCAGCCATATATTTTGTAATAAAAATGTTACCCATCGATGTTTCACCCTCCCTCACCTTTTCTCCCTGACCTCACTCAGGTTTGTCCCACATTGAAACCTTTTCCTGAAACCTTTTCCTGAAACCTTTTCCTGAAACCTTTTTAATCCACTAATCAGTTTAATTTATTATCAACTTTTACCGTGTTCTCTCAAGCACTCATAATTGTCGTTCTTATTAGCTCTCTTTTTATCCTTCATTTTTATACCTTCCAAGCAAATCTTCTCTCTACCTCTCTCTTCTTCCTTTCCCCCTCTTCCGCCTCTTCCTCCTCCCCCACCAGAGTAAACATAATTACTGCCTGAGGAGCTGGCACCAGCATCTGAAGACAGTGTTCACAGATGCAGCTTCACCGCTTCTTCTCATCAAAGATCCACGAGATACTCAAAATATATCCCAAAGTCAGACATTGTTGTATGAAGATTTATGTCACCCAAATCTTTCTCGTTTATTATATGGTAGGGATTTTTTTTTGTGTTGGCGTGGTGATGGTGCTAATACTAGTGGTGGTGCTGATGGTTTTGTTGTTGTAGTGTTGTATAGTGCTGGTTTTTGTCCTGGTTTAGGTGTTGATGCTGTTGTTGGTGTTATGTTTCTTTCAATGTCCGTGGCGGAGGGATAAAATAAGAACATTATAAAAGGGGGAACATTGCAGCAGGCCTACTGGCTCGTACTGTCTGGGAATAACACATTCAATCCCTTTTAAACCTCTTACCGCCAATAATTGGGCCCAAAAACTTATTAAATAGCAGAATTCATAGACGCTCGTAATACCAAGCAGTAATTTAATAGAAATTGCAATTGTCTCAGAAAAATATATAATTTGCAGTAAATCCACACATAGAAGATATTTCGCTGTAAATCATTGAAAGTATATTTTCACAGGGGAAACGTGTGACGATAGCAAACTCACCGTGGTCGGTTTTGCTGCCATAAATCTTCAGTGATTTATGTAGTTCAAGGGAAATGTGGTGTTTGTGGTGGGTGAGGTGCTGTGAGGTGGTGCTGTGGGGGGATGTGTGGGGCGTAGTGAGATTAGGAGGTGACGGGGTGGTGAGAGGAGGTCCTGTGACGTGGCGTGAGGAATAAGGCTGTGGGGGGGTGCTGTGTGGTAATGTAGTGAGATTAGGAAGTGAGGGTGAGGTAGGTCAGATAATGAGGGGAGGTTTTAGGATTCCGAGCTGGGGTTTTGGGGTAGCGGGGGGGTTTTTTTGTAGCCTGGCTTCAACAGTTACAGATATTTACTACAGACAAAAAGATGGAATAACTATTAGAAATCTACCATGATGTCTTGACTAATATATACAAACGTCTGTAGTGTCGCTAAAGTTTTTAAGCGCATGACACGCACGTGACAGCCACGTTAGATACATAAAGAAATGAGTAAATGATGCAGTAACACTGTGTGGGCGAAACGTTTCGGAAATAAAAAAAATTGTCAAAGAAGTGGCATAAAATAGCAAGTAGATGCAATAACACTATCTGTGTGAGCGAAACATTTCGGGAAAAAAAAATATCAAAAATTACAAAAGTTGCCTCAGCCAGTACAACATTGACGCGTTGCACGCGTCCGTCACTTCGGCAACAATAATTATGAATCCTAATAATTGAAACAAGTTTTAAAATTTGCTAATCATGTAAGAGTAAATTTATTAATAAGATCCTCACTCCACGAGTTTAAAACCAGATTTCTTCGAAAGGCAATTTTATTTTAATGTGGTAATTTCGTTGAGCCAAAGTTGGGACGAACGAGGCCATTTCTCCAGTACGTTGTGTTGTTCGCGTTCGTGGGAGATTCCCGGTGCACGACGTGTCGTTCCACTTGTTGGGACGACACCAAGCGCAGTTTTTAAATTTTTCCTTTGACCAAGGGGAAAGGGATAGATGCCACTGCCACTTAGCTGGAGCGACCCAGAAGGTTGGATTGGTCAGAACTAGAAAGTGGGAACCCAGGGGGAGTAGGAAGACATGTGCAAAAAATCGTGAGGCCAATAAATTTATGGGTCCCTGGAAAAGGGTTAAGTTGCCTATTCGTGGTTAAATATTGTTTTTAAATGGAAAATTTTAAACCCTAACATAACCTAAGAAAAGAAGTCTATACCAGAAAATGCATCAGGAAGCGAGTGGTGGAGAATGGGGGAGATCAGGTCATGTTAGTTTTTACTGACTCTACGTATAAGTCATTCCAGCCGACGAGTCATTTTTCGTAATTCCCTTTTCTTTTTTTACTTTTCCTTCATACATTTATCTTCATTCCCCTTCAGCATATGTCCATTCATTAAAATTTTTTTTTTTTTACATATGCAAAACAAAGACCTGGTTAAAAAAAAATACTTCCTTGGGGACAAAACGATGGAGAGAATTGCAAAAAAAAATTTTCGATTGATTTTAGAACCCATTAAGTTCTCTGAATCGGAGTTCTGGGGCTTCTAAATTTTTGTTCATTTACATCAGGGAGTTATGAATGGGGATTAGGGAAAAAGCTGAACTTTCCATTCACCGCCTGGCTGAGTTTTGCTAAGATTTACCCTGTTTTAGAGGTCAAAAAAAAAGAGAGAGAGAGAGAGAGAGAGAGAGAGAGAGAGAGAGAGAGAGAGAGAGAGAGAGAGAGGAGAGGGGGGGGGTTCTCCAGAACATCACTTCATCTGAGATCATTTATCCCAGGATGACCCCGAGTCTGGAACACGTTGTACAGCATTATGATGTCAACGGGTAAAATCAGTTGATCAAATGAAAATGTGACCCACAGATGGCTCCAACTTCATCCTGTTCCCCCACTTGTATGTTTCATAACAATAAAAATGCTTTAAATGAGGAGGAAGGGGGAGCTGGGGGTGGGGGCGGGGAAGGGGAAAACAGGGGAGGAGGAAGCATTTTTTTCCCCCCTCCAGGCACAGTCTTTTACCCAACCGAAATTTTTCAGGAGGAAATCCCTTTATTAAAAAGAAAGAGTGTTCTTACTGGATATACATTCTAGCAGGACTGGATCCCCAAAACAGTTGGTACATGAAACCCCTAAAAGTATTCACACATATACAAATCCCCCACACACACAGACAAAAAAAAGACACACACACACACACACACACACACACACACAAAAGAAAACACACACAGAACCACCCCCAACCCCCAACAACCAAGCACACTACCCCAACAAAAACTACAACCCACACTCCCCCCACCCAATCCCCCACAAAGAACCCCACAGTACCCGCCGGGTCCCCACCCCCCAAGACCCCCAAAACAGTGGGGGCAACTGAAGGTATGGTACACCAATGCTGATGGAATAAAAAATAATGGGGGGATGGAAAAAATCAAAAGACATCCCGGACATAATAGCCCCACAAAACCAAGCTAAAAGGTATATAATGCCATTTTTCCCAATGGGATCCAGATCCTGGGGAAAGACAGAAACAGAGGGGGTGGAGGGGGCCTCTGATAAAAAACCGATGGGATTTTAAAAACTGGAGAGGGAGACAGGGGAATGCAAGTCTGGGGTTCGTTGGTAATTGCAGTGATGTATAACCCACCACAGAACAGCAGGAGGACAAGGCAAGAGTTGATGAAGTAATAGCGATGGTTGACACACTGGCTGAAGTGGCCAAAAGGGGCTCATGCAGAGGGCAAAGCTACTGACTGGGGACTTCAACCACAAGGAAATAAACTGGGAAAACTTGGAGCCACAGGGGGGCCAAGATCGTGGGGGCTAAGATGAGGGAGGTGGTACTGGAAAACTTTTGTACCAACATGAAAGGGGAAAATCAAAGAGAGAGGAGGATAACCAGCGAGACGGGACCTAGTATTCCTTGATAGTGAATTTGAGGACATCACACATGAAACCCCCCGGGGCCAGTGATCATATGGTTTAAAGCGTTACACAGTAGAGTTCAAGTGGACGGGAGGCAGATAGGGCCAGAAGAATAAAGCCAAACTACAAGAAAGGGACTACGCGGGCATGAAGAACTTCCTAAACGGGGTTCAGTGGAACAGAGAACTGGAAGGAAAAGCAGTAAACGAGATGATGGAATATGTGTCAACAATATTCAAGGAAGCTGGGGAGGGGTTTGTACAAGGGAAACAGAAACAACGGAAAAGCCAGGACGAGCCGTGTTCACCCAAAGGCAGGGAGGCCAAAACCAAGTGTGCTAGGGAATGGAAAAGGAAAACCCAAAGGACCCAGGAAAATAAGGAGAGCAGTCGTGGGGCCAGAAACGAATATGCACAGGTAAGAAGGAGGCCCAACGACAGTATGGAGAATGACATAGCAGCAAAAGCCAATCTGACCCGAAACTGTTGTACAGTCACATCAGGGAGAACAACAGTCAAAGGGCCAGGTGATCAGGCTAAGGAAGGAAGGAGGAGGTTACAAGAAATAACCGCGAAGTGTGTGAGGGAAATCAACATGAGATTCAAAAAGTGTTCACCATCAGGTGCTGGACACAATCACACAACTGAGGAGGAAGTGAAGAGCTACTAAGCGAGTTGATAAACCCCCAAAGCGATGGGCCGGATAACATCTCTCCATAGGGTCCTAAAGAGAGCGGAAAATTTTGTACCCAACAACAATCTTCAACACGTCTATCAAACAGGGCAACTCCTGAGGTAGGAAGACAACAAATGAGTAATTTTAAAAAAAAGGGGACAGGAACGCACTAAACTACAAAAACCAGTGTCGACATGATAGTATGCAAGGTCATGGAGAAGATTATCGGAGAAGAGTGGTGGAGCACCTAGAAAGGAATGAGCTTATCAACGACGCCAACACGGTTTCAGGGACGGAAATGTGTCACAAACCTACTAGAGTTCTATGACAGGGTGACAGCAGTAAGACAAAGAGAGAGGGTGGGTAGATTGCATATTCCTGGACTGTAAGTAAGGCGTTTGACACAGTTCCACACAAGAGATTAGTGCAGAAGCTGGAAGACCAGGCAGGATAACGGGAAGGCACTACAATGGATCAGGAAATACATGTCAGGAAGACAGCAGCGAGTCATGGTACGTGGGGAGGTGTCAGAAAAAGGGGACCGGTGACGAGTGGTTCCACAGGGTCAGTCCTAGGACCGGTGCTGTTTCTGGTATTGTGAACGACATGACGGAAGGAATAGACTCCGAATGTCCCTGTTTGCAGATATGTGAAGTTGATGAAAAAATTCAATCGGACTAGGACCAGACAGAACTACAAAGGGATCTGGACAGGCTGCAAGCCTGGTCCCAAAAATTGGCTCCTGAGTTCACCCCACCAATGCAAAGTCATGAAGATTGGGGAAAGCAAAGAAACCCAGACGAGTACAGCCTAGGGCCAGAGACTACAACTCACTGAAGGAAAAGGATCTTGGGGTAGTATAACATCGAGCACATCTCCTGAGGCGTACATCAACCAAATAACTGCTGCAGATATGGGCGCCTGGCAAATCTAAGAATAGCATTCCGACATCTCAATAAGAATCGTTCAGGACCCTGTACACCGTGTATTCAGGCCTATATTGGTGTATGCAGCACCAGTTTGGAACCCACACCTAGCCAAGCAAGTGGGAAAATAGAGAAAGTCAAAGATTTGCACAAGATTAGTCCCAGAGCTAAGGGCATGTCATACGAGGAAAGGTTAAGGAAATCGACCTGACGATACTGGAGGACAGGAGAGATAGGGGGGATATGATAACGACATACAAAATACTGAGAGGAATTGATGAGTTGGACAGAGACTGGATGTTCCAAAAGATGGGACACAGCAACAAGGGGGCACAATTGGAAGTTGAAGACTCAGATGAATCACAGGGATGTTGGGAAGTATTTCTTCAACCATAGATTGTCAGGAAGTGGAATAGTCTGGGAAGTGATGTAGTTGAGACAGGATCCATACATAGCTTTAAGGAGAGGTAGGATAAAAATCATGGACAGGAAGAATGATCTAGTATCGACCAGTGAAGAGGCGGGCCAGAAGCTGTGACTCGGCCCCTGCAACTACAAGTAGGGGAGTACAACAAACACAGTACCTATTCTTACTGTTTTGGGGCAGGAACAGCAGGCATGTAAACATGCTAGCTCAAAATGTCTCTTCACTCATGGAATAACCAGAACCCTGTGAATTGGAGAAAACTGTTCAACAGTCAGTTA
>WNWK01025441.1:0-28563 GCA_009830355.1 Cherax destructor | reverse complement strand
CCTTGAGTACAGGTAACATCTCAATGACCTTGAGTACAGGTAACATCTCAATGACCTTGAGTACAGGTAACATCTCAATGACCTTAGTACAGGTAACATCTCAATGACCTTGAGTACAGGTACATCTCATGACCTTGAGTACAGTAAAATCTCAATGACCTTGAGTACAGGTAACATCTCAATGACCTTGAGTACAGGTAACATCTCAATGACCTTGAGTACAGGTAACATCTCAATGACCTTGAGTACAGGTAACATCTCAATGACCTTGAGTACGGGTAACATCTCAGTGACCTTGAGTACGGGTAACATCTCAGTGACCTTGAGTACAGGTAACATCTCAATGACCTTGAGTACAGGTAACATCTCAATGACCTTGAGTACAGGTAACATCTCAATACCTTGAGACGTTAACATCTCAGTGACCTTGAGTACAGGTAACATCTCAATGACCTTGAGTACAGGTAACATCTCAATGACCTTGAGTACAGGTAACATCTCAATGACCTTGAGTACAGGTAACATCTCAATGACCTTGAGTACAGGTACATCTCAATGACCTTGAGTACAGGTAACATCTCAATGACCTTGAGTACAGGTAACATCTCAATGACCTTGAGTACAGGTAACATCTCAATGACCTTGAGTACAGGTAACATCTCAATGACCTTGAGTACGGGTAACATCTCAATGACCTTGAGTACAGGTAACATCTCATGACTTGAGTACAGGTAACATCTCAATGACCTTGAGTACAGGTAACATCTCAATGACCTTGAGTACAGGTAACATCTCAATGACCTTGAGTACAGGTAACATCTCAGTGACCTTGAGTACAGGTAACATCTCAATGACCTTGAGTACAGGTAACATCTCAATGACCTTGAGTACAGGTAACATCTCAATGACCTTGAGTACAGGTGACATCTCAATGACCTTGAGTACAGGTGACATCTCAATGACCTTGAGCACGGGTAACATCTCAATGACCTTGAGCACGGGTAACATCTCAATGACCTTGAGTACAGGTAACATCTCAGTGACCTTGAGTACAGGTAACATCTCAATGACCTTGAGTACAGGTAACATCTCAATGACCTTGAGTACAGGTAACATCTCAATGACCTTGAGTACAGGTAACATCTCAGTGACCTTGAGTACAGGTAACATCTCAATGACCTTGAGTACAGGTAACATCTCAATATCCTTGAGTACAGGTAACATCTCAGTGACCTTGAGTACAGGTAACATCTCAATGACCTTGAGTACAGGTAACATCTCAATGACCTTGAGTACAGGTAACATCTCAATGACCTTGAGTACAGGTGACATCTCAATGACCCTGAGTACAGGTAACATCTCAATGACCTTGAGTACAGGTAACATCTCAATGACCTTGAGTACAGGTAACATCTCAATGACCTTGAGTACAGGTGACATCTCAATGACCCTGAGTACAGGTAACATCTCAATGACCTTGAGTACAGGTAACATCTCAATGACCTTGAGTACAGGAAACATATCAATGACCTTGAGTACGGGTAACATCTTAGTGACCTTGAGTACAGGTAACATCTCAATGACCTTGAGTACAGGTAACATCTCAATGACCTTGAGTACGGGTAACATCTCAATGACGTTGAGTACGGGTAACATCTCAATGACCTTGAGTACAGGTAACATCTCAATGACCTTGAGTACAGGTAACATCTCAATGACCTTGAGTATAGGTAACATCTCAATGACCTTGAGTACAGGTAACATCTCAATGACCTTGAGTACAGGTAATATCTCAATGACCTTGAGTACGGGTAACATCTCAGTGACCTTGAGTACGGGTAACATCTCAGTGACCTTGAGTACGGGTAACATCTCAGTGACCTTTAGTACGGGTAACATCTCAGTGACCTTGAGTACCAGTAACATCTCAGTGACCTTGAGTACAGGTAACATCTCAATGACCTTGAGTACAGGTAACATCTCAGTGACCTTGAGTACGGGTAACATCTCAATGACCTTGAGTACAGGCAACATCTCAATGTCCTTGAGTACAGGTAACATCTCATGACCTTGAGTACAGGTAACATCTCAATGACCTTGAGTGCAGGTAACATCTCAATGACCTTGAGTACAGGTAACATCTCAATGACCTTGAGTACAGGTAACATTTCACTGACCTTGAGTACAGGTAACATCTCAGTGACCTTGAGTACAGGTAACATCTCAGTGACCTTGAGTACGGGTAACATCTCAGTGACCTTGAGTACAGGTAACATCTCAGTGACCTTGAGTACAGGTAACATCTCAGTGACCTTGAGTACGGGTAACATCTCAGTGACCTTGAGTACGGGTAACATCTCAATGACCTTGAGTACAGGTAACATCTCAGTGACCTTGAGTACAGGTAACATCTCAGTGACCTTGAGTACAGGTAACATCTCAGTCACCTTGAGTACGGGTAACATCTCAGTGAATCTGATCTTACATTTCCTTGCCTTCAATCCTGCAAAATCATCAATCACATCATCAAAATCAATGATTTTCCCTATATAGGCCTATTTATACTCTGTAATCATATAATAGACTATATAGAAACGATGGATTCCTCTCTTATGTTGGTACAGCAATGTTTTGTGCATTAGTGTCACGTTTAGAGGCTCTATGGTGTCACCCCCTGGATGGTGTCACCCCCTTGATGGTGTCACCTCCTAAATGGTGTCACCCGGGGCGGCCCGCCGCAACCCATTTACGACGCCACTGATCTTGTTTTGTTTAACTGTGTTAGAAACAGCGATTAATGCTGATTCTTGTTGTAGCCATCTGGCCCAGTGGCTAGCGCGTCGGTCTGGAGTTTTTTGACTCTCTGATCGCGGGTTCTATCCCCGCCCGTGGTATGGTTTTAATAACTTGATTTGTTAGCGAAGAATACGAACTGAAATTACTTATTTTTCCCCATTATGCTCTGAGTTACTGCCTAAACTGCTGACTAAAATCAACAAGTTTCTCCCAAGAGATGTTTAATAATTTTCATTCCCCACCATCCCAATAAATACATATAAATATTTTGTTGAAGTCTTTATATTAGAAATGAACCAAAATTATATTATTAAACTCGTTTATTGAGAGATAAGCATATATTTATAAATCTATTTTACACGAGCATAAATATTTAAATATTTATTGGTACAGATCTGTTGACAAATTTACTTGGATGCATAATTGCAAAGTACTATACAGAAACTTAGTATATAAATTAGACACATATGCAATACTTGGGTATCTTTATTGATACCCAAGTATAAAATGCCGACACAATGGAAAAATAAACACTTAAGCAGTATAATGTGATCCTTTATTGACAACGTTTCGCCCACGCAGTGGGCTTTATCAAGTCACAAACAGATCTACCTGGGTAAAAGGTACCTGACTCCATCCTATATATACTCACATACCTTTCACCCAGGTAGATCTGTTTGTGACTCGATAAAGCCCACTGCGTGGGCGAAACGTTGTCAATAAAGGATCACATTATACTGCTTAAGTATTTATTTTTCCATTCCCATATGTTGCTTAAGTGTCTCAATCTTCAATATCAATGGAAGTTGAGACCCACTGAGAGAAAGGAGCTGGAGCCGAGGGTGTACCAGCCACACATGTCGAACACCTGCAGAGGCTTCAGGCTTGTAATCATTTGGTACAACTGTTGAAAAATACATACATTTGGTAAGACTGTTTAGTTATTAACATATGTGCATGTTAATAACCTACAAAGATAATCTTAATTATAATTTTTTTTATTCCAATCAACATTTCCAGTCACTGTTTACTTACATACCTCCAAAATAATTATAATTCTGCTTGAGTTATTAGTAAATTTTAGCCAAGTATACAGTAGCACCCGCATATAATAACTTTATTTTAATGTTGCATCCTCATTCTTCGTTTGACCTTAACATGAAGACCTTTTAGGGCTCAGGGCCACTCTGCAGGTCTTCTTGTCACTCCAATATTTCATGAGCGATTATCCTGTACATCTAAATACAGTGGTACCCCGGATTTCGTACTGCTCCCAACTCGAACAATTATGTAAGTGTATTTTTATAAGTGGTTTTGTAAGTGTATTTTTGGGGTTCTGAAATAGACTAATCTAATTTACATTCGTCCTTATGGGAAAAAATTCGTTCGGTAAAGGCACTATGGAACGAAATATTGACGAAATCCGAGGTACCACTGTACATTCTAACTTTATTTCAGTAGTCTTGCACAACGCCCTGATGCTCGCATTTTGTACTCCCTTCTCTCTGACAGTCCCACATCTGATGCAAGCAATTTGATTTCTTAATCGATGCTCTTTGCTGCATCAATTGTGACCCCTTCCCTCTAGCCTTGCTGTTGATGGCCTGTCCTCAACACCATCTCTCTCTCTCTCTCTCTCTCTCTCTCTCTCTCTCTCCCATCTCTTTTATCCCTGCCCTGCAATGCTGAGCGAATGCTATTCATCCTAAGGTTTCATTGAATATCATTTTAATATTATATATGCTATCTTACACACAACTTCCATTCTCTGAATATATTAAACAGCTTCAATATTTATTTGGCTTTCTTCTATAATATTACGTCTCTTTCACTAAAAAATACATTTCCACCCAAATTAGGAGGTCCACTTGTTAAATTTCTTCACCATACATAATAGCGCTGTTATTAAATTTTCACCTACAACTAATCAGACCATCCTAAAACTAACTTGCAACTCAATGAATAAATATAAATTACTTGCAACATCACGCTTCAGTCAACAACAGTCTCAAATTAACAATTCATATACAACTTACTTGCAACTTCAGATCTCTGTCTTTGATCAAGCAACTCATATCCTTCAACATTCCAACAGTCTTGTTTATCTGAAAATTTATGATAAATTTACGTAAATTATTAACATTAGTAACAAAAGTAATAAAACTATATTTTTTAATAATATTCCGAAGAGTCAGAGGCATGCGCAGTGATTATTTTCAAGAAAACGCTATGTTTGACGCCTCAATATATTTTAAACACATCGAGAATTAGTAAATTAGATACTTTCTTTACCAAATTTGTAAGAAATTCATTATGTTGATAAGGCAAACTGCACCACTGTTCACGTACACTACACTTCTCTTCCTCGACCTCCGTCATATTGTTCCACAAATGAACTATTACATGTTAGTTCAGAACTCTCAGCAGATATACTAGCCATCACACGGATCTCTGGTAAACACATTCAGAGTTGTCTTCCCTGGTTGTCTTCCCTGGTTGTCTTCTCTGGTTGTCTTCTCTGGTTGTCTTATCTGGTTGTCTTCTCTGGTTGTCTTATCTGGTTGTCTTCTCTGGTTGTCTTCTCTGGTTGTCTTCCCTGGTTGTCTTACCTGGTTGTCTTCCCTGGTTGTCTTACCTGGTTGTCTTCCCTGGTTGTCTTACCTGGTTGTCTTCCCTTGTTGTCTTCCCTGGTTGTCTTCCCTGGTTGTCTTCCCTGGTTGTCTTCCCTGGTTGTCTTCTTTGGTTGTCTTCCCTGGTTGTCTTCCCTGATTGTCTTTCCTGGTTGTCTTTCCTGGTTGTCTTCCCTTGTTGTCTTTTATGGTTGTCTTCCCTGATTGTTTTCCCTGGTTGTCTTCCCTGGTTGTCTTCCCTGGTTGTCTTCCCTGGTTGTCTTCCCTGGTTGTCTTCCCTGGTTGTCTTCCCTGGTTGTCTTCCCTGCTTGTCTTCCCTGGTTGTCTTCCCTGTCTGTTACAATCGTACAATAGGCTATTTTTTTGTAACGTACAACAAACATCGAATTATACTTGACTACCTCTATGTACACAGTTTGTAAAAGAACTGGTATGAGACACGTGCACACTGGACTAAGCTCTAGTCCTTACCGTTGTCAGTAATAAAGAAGAGTTTGTGGAAGTCGTCAGGGTAATTGGACTTCACTTTGTTCTCGATCTAGAAAATTTTAAAGACATTACCTGGCATTTCAAAATTTAGCTCCAAGACCATTTCTTAGGAATCCACGTCATAGTACTATTTTTCCTTAAAAATTGTCTCTTAGGAAGGAATTTTTTGGCATTCAAGTTAATAATATCATATTCCCTGATTTCGTACAAGCTGAAGGTAAACCGAGAGATTGTAACACGTGATTGTCAATTGGCATTTCCTCATTCACCCAAACTATAAACATAGGAGGCGCCACAGTTTAGGGTCCTAGGACCACTGTCATATCTCCTTCATCTGAAAGACTTAACAAATACCTCCCACGAACTTAAACCAGCCCTGTTTTCAGATGTCACAACATTAGTCATATCTAATCCTGACTCAGTTCAACTGAGTAACACAGTCAACGATGAGCTGGTAATTATTTCTACCTTGATGGCCACCAACACGCCCTTAATTTGACATGTTATTTAGGATTATAGCTGAACATAGTCAGTTTAGCGTAAAAATAAATAATTCTCTCATAGTAAGGCAAGACGAGGGGAAAATTCTTATGTACACACATTGACTGCAACGTAAAATTCAAGACTCACATCCAACACATATCTAAGAAAATTTCCAAAACTGTGGTCATTCTAACAAAAATTAAGCCATGTTCCTCAAGCAACATTACGTACTTTGTACTACTATCCCTACCTTACTTATGGTATCTACAAACCACCTAAAACCCATCAGAAATCAGCTATTAAAATAATCACCCAATCAGGCTGCAGACATCATGCATAATTTCACTATTCAATAATCTTAACTTACATTACAAAGCTGGTCTCTCTCTCTTTCTCTCTTTCTCCTTACCGAAATTTTGCATAAACTATGTTAAAACACAATATATTAACATCATTACTGTTGATCTAACTTATATTAACAGTCATATTTCTGTTCTCATTATCAGCTGTTTGGCCACATAAGTCAAAACCACGACAAAATTTATAACAAATTCACTTAAAAAAAAACAAAAAAACTTTTCATGATCATAAACCAAATTCTTAGATTTAATATCAAAGATAAACCGACTTAATCGTATAAATGTCTCTTACAAAAGCTGTGTATACTGTGTATACAACGTCCTGCAATGGGTCTTAATCTTTCGACGACCCTCTGCGTAGGTCAGGTTAAGCAAGATTCGTTAGGAAACAGGGTTTCCTGACTCGGGTCTTAGTTATTCGATGATTCGTTACTAGACGTTTTGGTCATATATCCGAGGCCTTCCACTGGCTTACCGGTCCACCCTTTCAAAAATTAAATAAGCATAACCAGGGGCTTTCTATAAAGTCTGCCAAAATGTTTAAATATTCATGAGTTAATTGTATTTTTTAGAAATAAAGGTCATTATTATTATTATTATTATTATTATTATTATTATTATTATTATTATTATTATTATTATTATTATTATTATTATTATTATTATTAATGATATTATTATTATTATTATTATTTTATTATTATTATTATTATTATTATTATTATTATTATTATTATTATTATTATTATTATTAAGTCGAGGTAGAACCACACCCATGCAAATGATGTAATCAAGTGACGTTCCTCAGCAAATTATAAAATCACTGAATAACTCACCTCATTGACAAAATTCTGTCCAACACGATTAATCTGCCAGAGAAGAAAATAACTGAAGGCGAAGAGAACGAGTGGTCCTCCATGCACCAGTAGTCCCCGGAACACAGCATAGGACGTAACGGTGGCTAGGACTAGGGACACCAGAAGCAACACGCTAATCCCGTGGAAAAAGTAGGCAGTCATGTCCTCTCGCAGGGCTTCCACCTGTTGATATAATTGATGATTAAAGCAGTGTGAGTTAAATCAATTTTCGTAACATTTGGGCAACGTGTTTTAATATCTAAGGTTAAGAAAATTAAGATGGTGTTATTTATTCTCATAAGCTAATTTAAATGTATACTCATTTTGTATGCGTATGTCTGTATGTTGCGTAGTAATCAGTAAAATAAAAATATTAAGTGAATCAATCACCATAAATGAAAAAATTGAAGAAACCTAATAAAGAAATCGTCGTGCCGAATAGGTAAATCTTGCGGTTTTGGCGTATATAGCAACGCTCTTCTTGCCGAATAAGGCAAACGAAAATTTTTGTATGCAATAATTTCGTAATAATCATTCTGAACCTAACGAAAAAAAAAATATATTTCATTGCAATTGTTTATTACTAAATTACTGTAAACTTATTTAAAATATATTTAGTTGGATTAGGCTAAATTAATTTGCGCTTGTTATAATAAGGTTAGGTAAGTTTTCTAAGGTTCTTTTGGTACAAAATTAATAATTTTTACATTAACATAAATGAAAAAATATATCTTTAAACGTATAAGAGAAAATTTTAGAAAGGACTTAATTTTAAATGAGTTCTTGCTAATTGAACAATTTTACCTATTAGGCACGACATATATATATATATATATATATATATATATATATATATATATATATATATATATATATATATATATATATAAATTATTGGCTCATTTTAAGAATCTGCATTTTGTTGTCAAAGTAAAAGAAAATAATGTTGTATGGTATAAAAAAACGGAATTTTTCAAATTTCTATCTACATTAAAAAGTAGATACCTCGCAATCAGCTTTGATGTCAATATGTAAATTTATATTGTCACAGTCAACTCAAAGTAAGCAACTCAGCGCAGAATGGAAGGAAAGCAACCTCAAAAATTCTGTTCTTTTTTCAGGACTTATATTGTGCAGTAAGTATATTGGTATAAATATTATGAATTTACGTATCGGGATTATATGATTCCTTTCACTTCGCTCACAGATTCTCGGAATCGTAGAAATCTCCTGTAAAATTGCTGATTTTCTGCTGTTTTGCCGACAGAAATAAGAAAACACTAATAAATATAAACTATGAAAAAGTAGCTGGAATACAATATAGTAATTAACTGTTGTATATTCCCAATGTTAACCACTCGTATTAGTAGTGTGTAATACACCTCAGTGGGAGAAGTAAGTGGAATCAACTGGACTCAGATACAATCTGAGATGAAAGAAAGCCGACAGTGTGATCGATCCTGTACTGATTTAATTGACGCTGCCGATACAGAAAGTTCTGAACATTACTGCAAACATTAAATTACCGATCATTAAGAGTTATTAGCTATGCCATCAACACTATGTAATATGAATACTAACACGTATCTATGTATTAATGTATGATGTATACATCATACATCATACATAGGAGCTATGTGTACCCCTAACAACAATCTTCAACACATCTAAGGAAACACGAAGCACTAAACTACAGACCAGTGTCACTGACATGTATAGTATGCAAGGTCATGGAGAAGATTATCAGAAGAGTGGTGGAGCACCTAGAAAGGAATGAGCTTATCAACGACGGCCAACACGGTTTCAGGGACGGGAAATCCTGTGTCACAAACCTACTGGAGTTCTATAACAGGGTGACAGCAGTAAGACAAGAGAGAGAGGGGTGGGTAGATTGCATATTCTTGGACTGTAAGAAGGCGTTTGACACAGTTCCACACAAGAGATTAGTGCAGAAGCTAGAGGACCAGGCAGGGATAACAGGGAAGGCACTTCAATGGATCAGGGAATACCTGTCAGGAAGACAACAATGAGTCATGGTACGTGACGAAGTGTCAGAGTGGGCGCCTGTGACGAGTGGGGTTCCAAAAGGGTCTGTCCTAGGACTGGCTCTGTTTCTGGTATTTGTGAACGACATGACGGAAGGAATAGACTCAGAAGTGTCCCTGTTTGCAGATGATGTGAAGTTAATGAAAAGAATTCAATCAGTCGAGGATCAGGCCGAACTACAAAGGAATCTGGGCAGACTGCAAACCTGGTCCAGAAACTGGCTCTTGGAGTTCAACCCTACCAAGTGCAAAGTCATGAAAATTGGGGAAGAGCAAAGAAGGGCTCGGACAGAGTACAGTCTAGGCGGCCAGAGACTACGAACCTTACTCAAGGAAAAGTATCTTCGGGTGAGTATAACACCAGGCACATCTCCTGAGGCGCACATCAACCAAATAACTGCTGCAGCGTATGGGCGCTTAGCAAACCTATTAATATCATTCTGAAATCTCAGTAAGGAATCGTTCAGGACCCTACACACCATGTACGTTAGGCCTATATAGGAGTATGCAGCGCCAGTTTTGAACAGATGATTCACAGGGATGTTAGGAAGTATTTCTTCAGTCATAGAGTTGTCAGGAAATGAAATGGTGTGGGAAGTGATGTAATGGAGGCAGGATCCATACAGAGCTTTAAGAAGAGGTATGGTAAAGCTTATGGAGCAGGAAGAGTGCTCTACTATTGACCAAGAGGCAGGGCTAGGAGCTGTGAATCGACCCCTGAAATCACAACTAGGTGAGGACTCACACATTTACATGCAGTACAATCGCAAACAGGCGATCTTAACAATTCAGAATAAGCCACCTGGGGGTGAAAATCTTTATCTCAAGATCTTCCACACTCTCGTGCGTCTTCAGGAGCTATGAAATTTTGCAAGACAGCAACGTATATACGGGAAAATTCTCTGAGGTACGGCAGAAGATATCGGTAACAACCCATGTCTTAGAGTGAGGGCCACTACATACCCCAACACCTACCTCCCGTTCCCTCACCCTGCCGGTTAAGGGAAGGTGCGATACCAAAGAGGTTTACAGAAAGCAAATTACAGAATATTAAGGAAACACATTATTCAACCCAAAACCGCATCTAATCAATATCAACTGATCTATTACCATATGTATTCATTTTACCTAAGCGGGTAATAAACACTGCAACTATATGTAACACTAAATTATTATACGAATCAGATTAATTAGTTGTCAACCTAAAGGTCAGAGAATTTCCCAGAAGAGCCAACAGAGAAGGGACTCTACATATATATTATCATATTTACTTACTACCAACATACCCCCGGTTTTCGTTATTTTTTCGTTCCAGAATGCTGCTCAAGTGCCATTACCAAACGAATTTATTCCCATAAGGAGTAATGTAAAGTAGACTAGTCTTTTTAGACCCCCAAAAATACACTTACAAAAGCATTTACAAAAATACACTTACATAAAAGGGCGAGTTTGGAGCATCACGAACACTATGGGTCCACTTTATTTATCTATCCTGCTCCGTGATAATAGCACTGTTTCCTTACACTAGGACCAAAAAGGCGATAAGTCACTCTACCTGACCTCTCTAGGCTCTCATAAGAAACTCACATATACGGTATTACGTAAGTTGTAATCACAAACTTGTATAAATGTAGTGGTATTCAGGGCCTAACAGACTTACTAGTACTATGGAATTACCCATATACGGCACTACCGAAGGTGGAGCACAATCTACGACGGGCAAAATGTGTGGAACAGTCTATTATAGTCTACAATTAAAGCGAAACTAGAGTCACTGAGCGTAAACACGGGCATGGTCTTCCCTACAACCACCTAAGGGAATGTTAAACCTATCTACATTCTCTATGTATTGTGACCCAGTGATAGGGGATTCCCAATGGGTGAAACGTGTAGGAAAGGTGTGGAGAACATTGGACTAACGTCATCAAATCCTCTGGAGGACCCGTTACAAAATGAGCAATCCTAGGATTTTGTATACTATCCTTGCTTAAGATTGTGCACAACTGATTTTACGAAATAACTGTCGAGATTGTATGTTCCGTCACTTTAATTATGTAAGGTATTCGTATTATGTTTGATGAGAGAGGATTCAATTACGATCCTTTCCATAATGAAACTATTGGGTACCATGACGTGAGCTCCTGCCCACTCTGGCAGATGATTGCAAGTACTAATGTGAACGCTGAGCCAGTGTTGATGTCGACAGGGGGGAGGGGAGGAGGTAGACGTAACTGTTGTGACACCTGAAGAAAATAGAGTGACCCTAACATAAGTAGAGATTCTGAAGAATAGAGATACCGAGATCCTCTGACAACCCATCCGAACATAAGAACATAAGAAAGAAGGAACACTGCAGCAGGCCTACTGGCCCATGCGAGGCAGGTCCAAATCTCCAAGGGCTTAAGCCAATGCCCCGACCCAGCCAGGTCAGGCTACATTCACTTAAGGAAGGAGTACTGCATCTGACCTAGCAGCACAAGCTAGTCAGGACCAATTCACACCCAACCGCACCCACTCATATAATTGTCCAGCCGACCACCTGGTCAGGTCACTTCCACTTAAGGAATTAGTACAGCTACTGACCTGGTAGTACAAGCTAGTCAGGTCCAAACTCACACCCATCCACACCCACCCATGTATTTATCTAACCTATTTTTAAAACTACACAACGTCTTAACTTCTATGACGGTACTCGGGAGTTTGTTCCACTAATCCACAACTCTATTACCAAACCAGTGCTTTCCTATATCCTTCCTGAATCTGAACTTTTCCAACTTGAAACCATTGCTGTGAGTCCTGTCTTGGCTGGATGTTTTCAGCACGCTATTTACATCCCCTTTGTTTATTCCTGTTTTCCATTTGTAGAGTAGCCAGTCGTGAACCACCATGAAATTTTGGTGGGGTGACAACTGCTTTAGGATGGCATAAAGATGATTGCATGTCAGCTACGAGTGAAAGGGGGCCAGTTTAGGTACAGATGCCAGTTTGTCTCTGATCTAACCCTAGATCATTGCTGCCCCTCTTATCCCGCCTGTGTAAGATGACCCGAGCCGACAATCAAGGCTATAAAAAGTAAAAATTACAAACTATTCGATAAATCACTGACATGATAGGTGGACAAATATGATTACATTACTCTACGTAAGTCTTCAGAACTAGGTCAGGTTGAATTACCACAACATAAACCTAAACAAGAGTGAAGCTCTAGTTTAAGCAAAATTAAACGAAACAAAATAAATTATTCAACAGGAGTGGATTGTATATTTACAGACATGATGGGAGCCGAAAGTCAAGTGACTGTCAATTGGTCGGGGATACACGTCAACTACCACCGGGCTGAGAAAAAGGAAGGGGAAGTAGCGGTAACGATGCACACACCTAGTGGTCCTGTGGGTTAGAGCGTCATGGGTTTTCGCTCACCATGAGGCGGGCCAAAGCAGCATGGGTTCGAATCCTTGGCTAGTAGCAGTGTTGTTACAAATCAATACACTTGTTCGTGGTCACAGTAATGTAGAGATATGTGCAGAGTCTCTCCTCTACTGGCTGTTCTGGGACATTCTCTGGCGTATTATAGTATTGGTTGACAACTAGTTAATCAGATTCATGTAATAATTCAGTGTTACATATAGTTGCAGTGTTTATTACCCACTTAGGTAATATGATTCCATATGGTAATAGATCAGTTGATATTGATTAGATGCGGTTTTGGGCTGACTACTGTGTTTCCTTAATATTCAGTGATTTGCTTCCTGTAAACACCTGTGGTTCCCCACCTTCCCTTACCCCTGAAGCTTGTTAGGGAACGGGAGGTAGGTGTTGGGGGTCGGTGGTGATTGTAAATATGGACCCCCGGTTTTCGTACTGCTCCAAACTCGAACAATTATGTAAGTGTATTTTTGTAAGTGCTTTTGTAAGTGTATTTTTGGGGGTCTAAAAGGACTAATCTAATTTACATTATTCCTTAAGGGAACAAATTCGTTCGGAAACGGCACTTGAACAGCATTCTGGAACGAATTAATTACGAAAACCGGGGGTCAACTATGCCTGATCATCAGAAACATGATCGTTTATATAACAGATGTTTTTCAAGAAACAATAACATTATTTTGAATTAAATTTTTTTATTAATACTTTGGAAAATATTAAAAAAGAAAGAAAATGTTAAATCAAGCTTTTTGAGCTCATATTTCAAAATGTTATACTTTATTTTGAATACTGTGTGTAAAAAATATTCTGATGTTATGAAGCTGTTGCCTCATAAAGTTGAAAAAGATCTGATTTTGAGAAAGTTGTCGAAACCATGAAATTCCAGGTTGAAGGATTTTCAGATCCTGAGTTGATCTTCAGTGTGTGTTTGAACTCACCTAATTGTACTCACCTAATAGAGGTTACACGGGTCGAGTCATAGATCCTGTCCCCGCCTCTCCACTGGTCGCATGTCTGAAACATTCTGTCTGTGTCCATCTTGGCAATTCCTCTCAGTATTTTATATGTCGTTATCATCTCCCCTATCCCTCTTGTCCTCCATTGTTGTGAGGTTGAATTCCCTTAATCTAAACCTCTCCTCGTAGGATAAACAACCTCAGCTCCAGGACTAGTTTTGTTGCAACTCTTTGCACTTTCTCTAATTTCTTGATGGGCTTGATCAGGTGTGGGTTCCATACTGGTGCTGAATACTCTAATGTAGCCCTGACGTACACGGTGTACAGTATCATGAATGACTCCTTACTTAGATGTCGAAACTCTATTCTGAAGTTTGCCAGGCGCCTGAATGCTGCAGAAGTTATTTTGTTGATGTGCGCCGTAGGAGATGTGCTTGGTGTGATGCTCACCCCAAGATCCTTTTCCTTGAGTGAGTTTTGCAGCTTCTGACCTCTTAGGCTATACTCCGACTGTGGTCTTCTTTGTCCTTCACCAAGCTTCATAACTTTGCACTTGCTGGAGTTAAACTCCAGGAGCAAAATGTTGGACTAGGCTTGCAGCCTGTAAAGATCTCTTGTAGGCTTACCTGATCTTCGTCCGCTTGTATTCTATCCCTTCCGTCATGTCATTCACATATACAAGAAACAGCACCGGACCTTGGACTGACCCTTGTGTGTGTGTGTGTGTGTGTGTGTACTCACATAATTGTGGTTGCAGGGGTCGAGACTCCTGGCCCCGCCTCTTCACTGATCGCTACTGGGTCCCTTCTCTCCCTGCTCCATGAGCTTTATCATACCTCGTCTTAAAGCTATGTATGGGTCCTGCCTCCACTACATCACTTGCTAGACTATTTCACTTCCTGACTACTCTATGGCTGAAGAAATACTTCCTAACATACCTTTGACTCATCTGAGTCTTCAACTTCCAATTGTGACCCCTTGTCTCTGTGTCCCATCTCTGGAACATCCTGTCTCTATCCACCTTGTGTGTGTGTGTGTGTGTGTGTGTGTGTGTGTGTGTGTGTGTGTGTGTGTGTGTGTGTGTGTTTGTGTGTGTGTGTGTACTCACCTAATTGTGGTTGCAGGGGTCGATACTCAGCTCCTGGCCCCGCCTCTTCGCTGTCCGCTACTGGGTCTCTGCTCTCCCTGCTCCATGAGCTTTATCATACCTTGTCTTAAAACTATGTATGGTTCCTGCCTCCACTATATCTTTCTCTAGACTATTCCACTTCCTGACTACTCTGTGGCTGAAGAAATGCTTCCTAACATCCCTTTGACTCATCTGAGTCTTCAGCTTCCAGTTGTGTCCCCTTGTTTCTGTGTTCCCTCTCTGGAACATCCTATCACTGTCTACCTTGTCGATTCCCCGCAGTATTTTGTATGTCGTTATCATGTCTCCTCTGACCCTTCTTTCCTACAGTGTTGTTAGTCTTATTTCCCTCAACCTTTCTTCATAGGACAGGCCCCTGAGTTGTGGAACTAACCTTGTCGCAAACCTTTGCACTTCTCTAGTTTCTTTACGTGCTTGACCAGGTGTGGTTCCAGACTGGTGCTGCATATTCTAGTATGGGCCTGACGTACACGGTGTACAGTGTCTTGAACGATTCCTTGTTAAGGTAATTGAACGCTAATCTTAGGTTTGCCAGTCGCCCATATGCTGCCGCGGTTATCTGGTTGATGTGTGCTTCCGGAGACGTGCTTGGTGTTATACTCACCCCAAGGTCTTTCTCCTTTGATGAGGTTTGTAGCCTTTGTCCACCTAGCCTGTACTCTGTCAGCGGTCTTCTTTGCCCTTCTCCGATCTTCATGACTTTGCATTTGGTGGGGTTAAATTCGAGAAGCCAGTTGCTAGACCAGATGTCAAGCTTGTCCAGGTCACTTTGAAGTCCTGCTTGGTCTTCATCCGATGTGATTCTCCTCATTAATTTCACATCATCTGCGAAAAGAGACACTTCTGAGTCTATCCCATCCGTCATGTCATTCACATATAGCAAGAATAGCACTGGTCCTAGGACTGACCCCTGCGGTACACCGCTCGTCACAGGCGCCCACTGTGATACCTCATCACGCACCATGACCCGTTGTTGCCCCCCTGTGAGGTATTCCCTGATCCATTCCAGTGCCCTTCCTGTTATACACGCTTGGTCTTCCATCTTTTTACTAATCTCATGTGAGGAACTGTGTCAAAGGCCTTCCTGCAGTCCAAGAAAATGCAGTCAACCCACCCTTCTCTCTCTTGCCTTACCTCTGTTACTTTATCATAGAACTCCAGGAGGTTTGTTACACAGGATTTCCCTTTCCCCTGAAACCGTGCTGTCTGGCGTTGATTAACCTGTTCTGCTCCAGATGCTCCACCATTCTTTTTCTGATGATTTTCTCCAAGACTTTGCACACTATACACGTAAGTGACACCGGTCTGTAGTTTAGTGCCTCTTTTCGTCTCCTTTTTAAAGATGGGGACTACGTTGGCCTTTTTCCATATCTCAGGTAGCTGCCCAGTTTCAAGGGATGTGTTGAAAATTTTGGTAAGTGGCACACTCAGAACCTCAGCTCCTTCCCGAAGGACCCATGGTGAGATATTGTCCGGACCCATTGCCTTTGAGGTATCAAGGTCACTGAGTAACTGCTTCACCTCCCCCTCAGATGAGTGTATTCCTCCAGCACTCGATACATTCCTTGTTGGTGATGCACCCTGTCCTGTCTACCCAACTGCCTCCCTTCCTCCACTGTGAATACTTCCCTAAACCTCGAGTTGAGCTCCTCACATACCTCTTGATCATTACTTGTGAGTTCCCATCTTCCCTCCTCAGCCTTATCACCTGATCCTTTACTGTTGTCTTCCTTCTGATGTGGCTGTACATCAGTTTCGGGTCAGACTTGACTTTCGATGCTATGTCGTTTTCGTACTGTTTCTGGGCCTCCTCCGTACCTGTGCATACTCGTTTCTAGCTCTTCGACTAATCTCCTTGTTTGCTTGGGTTCTTTGCCTTCTGTATCTTTTCCATTCTCTTGCACTCTGAGTCTTTGCCTCCCTACATCTTTGGGTAAACCAGGGCTCTTTCTTGTCTTCCCATTTATTCTTTTTCCTTTGGGTATAAACCGTTCCTCTGCCTCCTTGCACTTTGTCGCTACGTATTCCATCATTTCATTTACTGACTGTCCTTCCATTTCCTTTCCCACAGAATCTCCTGCAGGAAATTCCTCATACCTGTGTAGTCCCCTCTTTATAGTCTGGTATGTCTCTTTCAGCACCATTTTCCCTCTCCACCTGTAGCTCTACTATGTACTCAAAGCTCAGCACCATATGGTCACTGGCTCCCAGGGGCTCTCGTGTGTTATGTCCTCGATATCTGAGCTATTCAGGGTGAATACAAGGTCCAGCCTTGCTGGTTCGTCCTCTCCTCTATCTCTGGTCGTGTCGCTGACATGTTGGTGCATCAGGTTTTCCAGTACCACGTCCATCATCTTGGCTCTCCAAGTTTCTGGACCCCCAAGTGGTTCTTGGTTCTCCCAGTCGATCTCTTTGTGGTTGAAATCGCCCATGACCAGTAACTTCGCTCTGCTCATGTGCGCTTTTCTTGCCACCTCCGCCAAGGTGTCCACCATTGCTCTGTTGTTCTCGTCATATTCCTCTCCTGGCCTCCTGCAGTTTTGTGGTGGGTTGTACATCACTGCAATGACTATCTTGTGCTCCCCAGACTGGATGGTACCTACTATAAAGTGTGTGTGTGTGTGTGTGTGTGTGTGTGTGTGGGTGGGTTTATGTGTGTGTGTGCATATTTATGCGTGCGTCTGTGTGTGTAAGTGTTAATGCGTGTTTGTGTGATTTTGTGCATTTGTGAGTGTGAGTGGTTATTTTTGTGTTTGTCACTGAATGCGTATGTATTTATGCATGTGTGAGTTTCTGTATCTGTATATGTGTCTTCGTAATACAGTAGACCGTCAATTAAGACGGTAGTTAAGTTCTTGAAAATGCACTGTTAGACGAATTCATGTTAAAGGAACTGAAGAACTTACTGGAAAAATATGGTTGCATTCCTGGGACCCCCAAAAAAGTCAACCAACTTTTTTTTTTTTAGGTCTCCAAATCATACAAAAATAAAAATAATAATGCAGTTGTTGTTCATTATTGTTACAATGTATGTTTTTTTGTATTTTGCTTAAGGCTAAAAATGCAACTGAAATAATATTTCTTACCTTAAATTGTGGTTACTGGTGTTTGAGGATGATTGTGAAGGAGGGAGTGGAGAGACATGCTGAGGCCCATCTGATCTGAAGTGGATGGTAGTTCACTCAGTAAGTCAGTGCAGTCAAATGAGTCAGTGGGTCAGTCAGTGCAGCAGTCATTCAATTCAGTAAGTTACTCATTCATGTCAGTCAGTCAAGTTATTCAATAAATCAGTTAAGTTGGTCAGTCAAGTCAGTAAGCCATCAGCCAGTAAATCAGTCAAGTCAGTCAGTCAAGTAGTAAGCGGTCAGTATATAATAATAATAATAATATAATAATAATATCTTTATTTACTACAAGTACATGTACATGGTATACAGGCCTAGCTGACATCAGTGACATACTACTATATAGAAAGTCCCTTGTTATGCTGAGCATTTCGGGCAGATTATGTCAGTGTCCTAGGATGCGACTCACACCAGTCGACTAACACCCAGGTACCCATTTTACTGATGGGGAACATAGACAACAGGTGTAAAGAAACACGCCCAATGTTTCTGCCCTGGCTGGGAATCGAACCCAGGCCCTCGCCGTGTGAAGCGAGAGCTTTAGCCACCAGACCACCAGAGCCACCAAGAGATTCAGTAAATCAGTAAGTTAATCAGTAAAGTCATTCAGTAAATCAGTCAAGTTGGTCAATCAAGTCAGTAAGCCAGTCAAGTCAGTAAATCACCCGTCAGTATGTCAATCAGTCAAGTAAGTAATTCAGGCAAGTCATTCAGTAAATCAATTAGGTCAGTAGGTCAGTCAAGTCATTCAGTAAATCAGGTCAGTCATTCGGTAAATCAGTCAAGTCAGGCCAGTCCACTCATTCAGAAAATCGGTAAATCAGGTCAGTCAGTAAATCATTCATCCAATTTTCGGCGCTGAAATTTTTCCCTTCCGAGAAGCTGAACCGTTTAATGGAGAAAACGTTTTAAAGAAAACCGTTTTAATTGAGGGTCAACTGCATAAGAAAATTTAGGACTCACCTTGCGAATCTTGATGTGTGTTTCATGTAAAGTGTCGGATATTTTCACGTCACCATGAACAGCTTTGAAGTGCTCACTGAAGTGCATAGAGGTGTACACTGACGATGGAGAGAGCTCGGTGAAGGAAGTTGTCAGAATTGTCTCTACATTTAAAAGTAGATTCCTTGTGATGGCCTGGAATGTCAACATATAGAGTTCCATTGGCACGGTCCAGCTCAGACTGTTTATCATGACATTGAATATTACGCAAATCACTTCTATAATTGTTTTCATACCAACGCGTAATATACTATAAAATATGGACGACGGAAGTAAAATTACACCCACAATAAATGGGATTATAAGCTTTCGTTCAGCTCTCTCGTTACTTCCCAAAATTGTAGATAGATCCTCTAAAGCATTTTTCAGTTTCTTATTGTTTGCGAATAGCAAAAGCATGAGAGCACTTAATGATATATTATATATATTTGTGGAAACAATATATGTTTGCTTTCCAACATCACTGTTTCCTTCCGTTATTGCCATTTTACTTATGGAAATACAGTTGAAAGAGAAGATTGCAGCTTGTACAAAGACACCCCAGAGGCAGATCTTAAGGCTGAATTTATAACGGCAGCGAAACTGTGTTTCGATCAAAGTGTATGGAAAAATGCCTAGTACCTGAAGACCAATCACGTGGAAATGCCAAGGCCAGGCTCCTGCATGGTTTCCTGTTGACTTACACATTCCTGATTACAGAATTGAAATTTTGAAAATTATTTTTGGGAAAGCCTTTCCTTAATTCACTGTTAGATGAGCACAATTTTACTAGAGTGTGTAAGAGCTTAAAGTACAAAATCTCACTGGGCGACAAAATAATACAAGCAACTGCTCTCGAAGTCAGTCATTAACTGAGGTCCGCGTGCAAGATTCCCACTGGCTCCTAGTATACCTTACAACTCATTGATTTTCGTATACAAACCTCTCCAAATTTTCTTCACAATAGCATAGATTACTAATGATGAGTAAATATAGTCATCTTATTTGAGGCAGCCACCCACTAAATTTCATAACACTTTGGCACTAGATGATGTGATATTGACTTAACGTAGTTTTTAAGATGTATACCATGCTTCGAGTCCTGTAATTTTTTACTGCCAGTGAACTGCGGTGTCTCTCCCTGACTCCTACATGTGAGGTAAGAGAGGGACTAGCGAGTATGGTAGCACGGGTCGTAGTCTTTCTGGAAATGGTGTTCGGTAAAGTGCCTTCCTACCTCTGAGAATATTCCCTGACAACATATCTTACGAAACCCTTCCAACATTACATACCTCTCTAAGAACCAGTTTTGAAGATATATATGTCTTGCCAAATAGGTAAAACTTGCGATTTTGGCTAAAATAGCAACGTTCTTCTTGCCAAATAAGGCAAGCGAAATTTTGTGTATGCAATAATTCCGCAAAAATCATTCTGAACCTAACGAAAAAAAATATATTTCATTGTGTTTGTTTATTATTAAATTACTGTAATCTTATCTAAAATATATTTAGTTAGATTAGGCAAAATTAAATTGAGCTTGTTATAATAAAGTTAGGTAAGTTTTCTAAGGTTCTTTTGGCACAAAATTAATAATTTTACATTAACATAAATTAAAAAATATATCTTTAATCATAAGAATTTTTAAGAAAGGACTTAATTTTAAATGAGTTCTTGCTAATTGACCAGTTTTACTTATTCGGCACGATATATATACAATAATATATATATATATATATATATATATATATATATATATATATATATATATATATATATATATATATATATATATATATATATATGTGTTGAATATAAAGCAGAGAATTCGAGTTTGGAAATTAGGAGGAGGTGCGGGATTACCAAACGATTGTCCAGAGAGCTGAGGAGGGTTGTTGAATGGTTTGGACATGTGAGAGAATGGAACGAGACAGAGTGACTTCGAGAGTGTATAAATCTGTAGTGGAGGGAAGGCGGGGTAGGGGTCGGCCTAGGAAAGGTTGGAGGAGGGGTAAAGGAAGTTTTGTGTGCGAGGGGCTTGGACTTCCAGCAAGCATGTGTGAGCGTATTTGATAGGAGTGAATGGAGGCATATGGTTTTTAATACTTGACGTGCTGTTGGAGTGTGAGCAAAGTAACATTTATGAAGGGATTCAGGAAACCGGCAGGCCGGACTTGAGTTCTGGAGATGGAAGTACAGTGCCGGCACCTGAAGGAGGGGTGTTAATGTTGCAGTTTATAACTGTAGTGTAAAGCACCCTTCTGGCAAGACAGTGATGGAGTGAATGATGATGAAAGTTTTTCTTTTTCGGGCCACCCTGCCTTGGTGGGAATCGGCCGATGTGTTAATAAAAAAAATAATATATATATATTAATATATATATATATATATATATATATATATATATATATATATATATATATATATATATATATATATTGTCTTGCATATTTTTGTACTAAAAGTACCTTAGAAAACTTACCTAAAATTATAATTATAAGCGAATTTAGTTTAGCCTAATCCAACTAAATATATTTTAGATAAGTTTACAATAATTTAATAATAAATAAACACAATGAAATGTATTTTTTTCGTTAGGGACAGAATGATTTTTGCGAAATTATTGTATACACAAATATTCGATTGCCTTATACAGCAAACAAACACTCCATTATCGTAACAAGAGCAAACGGTGTTTGCGCGCCTGTTTGGGGAAGGGGAAGGGGAAGGGGAGGAAATAGTTTCCCTCAACCTCCGCCTCCTCCTCCTCCATGAGGCCTCCCCTCACCGATCTCTCCTGTGACCGTTATGTTCCCTCACTGACTTCACATGCACAACACTTTTCTTGGTTCTAAAGTGGGAGAGGAAATGTAGAGTCTTGTAGCACTTTCACACACCAGCTGCAGATATTCACACACCAGCCTGTTGATGAAAATCCTGGTAGCAGTTCTTGATTGGACGATATTGTGCCAAAACCACAGAGCAGGATGCCCACAGCCTCTCTCTGGGAGAGGTTCCATATATATATAGGAGGGTGGGTGCAGGAGGAAAGAGGAGTGAGTGGTGGAATGAAGAAGTAAGGGTGTGATAAAAGAAAAAGGTAGCTTATGAGAGGTTTTTACAAAACAAAGTGTTAATAGAAAGAGCAGAGTATATGGAAAGTAAAAGAAGGTGAAGAGAGTGGTGAGAGAATGCAAAAGAAGAGCGGATGAAAGAATGGAGAGGCTCTGTCAAGAAATTTTGCTGAAAACAAGAAAAATTTTTGGAGTGGGATAAACAAGGTAAGAAAGCCTAGGAACGAATGGATTTGTCAGTTAAAAACAGAGTAGGGGAGTTAGTAGATGGGAGCTGGAGGTATTGGGTAGATGGGGGAATATTTTGAGAACTTTTAAATGTCGATGAAAAAGGAGGCGGTAATTTCATGTACTGGCCAGGAGGTACAACATCGTTTGGGAGTGAAGAAGAGCAGGATGTGAGTGGGGGGGAGGTGCGTGAGGCATTACGTAGAATGAAAGGGGTAAAGCAGCTGGAATTGACGGAATCATGACAGAAATGTTAAAAGCAGGGGATATAGGGCTGGAGTGGTTGGTATTTTTGTTTAATAAATGTATGAAAGAGGGGAAGGTACCTAGGGATTGGCAGAAGCATGTATAGTTCCTTTATATAAAGGGAAGGGGGATAAAAGAGAGTGTAAAAATTATAGAGGAATAAGTTTACTGAGTATACCAGGTAAAGTGTATGGCAGGGTTATTATTGAAAGAATTAGAGGTAAGACAGAGAGTAGGATTGCAGATGAGCAAGGAGGCTTTAGAGTGGGTAGGGGATGTGTAGATCAAGTGTTTACAGTGAAGCATATATGTGAACAGTACTTAGATAAAGGTAGAGAAGTTTTCATTGCATTTATGGATTTAGAAAAGGCATATGATAGAGTGGATAGGGGAGCAATGTGGCAAATGTTGCAAGTGTATGGAATAGGTAGTAGTTACTGAAGGCTGTAAAGAGTTTTTATGAGGATAGTGAAGCTCAGGTTAGGTGTGTAGGAGAGAGGAGATTACTTCCCGGTAAAAGTAGGTCTTAGACAGGGATGTGTAATGTCACCATGGTTGTTTAATATATTTATAGATGGGGTTGTAAAAGAAGTAAATGCTAGGGTGTTGGGGAGAGGGTGGGATTAAATTATGGAGAATTAAATGCAAATGGGAGTTGACACAGTTACTTTTGCTGATGATATTGCTTATGGGAGATTCTAAAGAAAAGTTGCAAAGGTTAGTGGACGAGTTTGGAAGAGTGTGTAAAGGTAGAAAGTTAAAAGTGAACATAGATAAGAGTAAGGTGATGAGGGTATCAAACGATTTAAATAAAGAAAAATTGGATATCACATTGGAGAGAGGGATTATGGAAGAAGTAAATGTTTTCAGATATTTGGGTGTTGACGTGTCAGCGGATGGGTTTATGAAGGATGAGGTTAACCATAGAATTGATGAAGGAAAAAGGTGAGTGGTGCATTGAGGTATCTGTGGAGACAAAAACGTTATCCATGGAGGCAAAGAAGGGAATGTACGAAAGTATAGTGGTACCAACACTCTTATATGGGTGTGAAGCATGGGTTGCAAATGCTGCAGCGAGGAGAAGGCTGGAGGCAGTGGAGATGTCCTGTCTAAGGGCAATGTGTGGTGTAAATATTATGCAGAAAATTCGGAATGTGGAAATTAGAGAAGGTGTGGAGTTACTAAAAGTATTTGTCAGAGGGCTGAAGAGGGGTTGTTGAGGTGGTTTGGTCATTTAGAGAGAATGGATCAAAGTAGAATGACTTGGAGAGCGTATAAATCTGTAGGGAAGGAAGGCGGGGTAGGGTCGTCCTAGAAAAGGTTGGAGGAAGGGGTAAAGGAGGTTTTGTGGGCGAGGGGCTTGGACTTCCAGCAAGCATGTGTGAGCGTGTTAGATGGGAGTGAATGGGACGAATGGTTTTTGGGACATGACGATCTGTTGGAGTGTGAGCAGGGTAACATTTTGTGAAGGGATTCAGGGAAACCAGTTAATTGATTTAATTGGACTTGAGTCCTGGAAATGGGAAGTACAATGCCTGCACTTTAAAGGAGGGGTCTGAGATAGTGACAGCTGGGAGGGACTTTTCTCAGCTGTCGTATCTGAGCTCCTCTGCAAAGACAGTGATTATGTATGAGTGTGGTGAAAGTGTTGAATGATGATGAAAGTATTTTCTTTTTGGGGATTTTCTTCTTTTGGGTCATCCTGCCTCGGTGGGAGACGGCCGACTTGTTGAAAAATATATATATATATATATATATATATATATATATATATATATATATATAATATATATATATATATATATATATATTTATATATATATATATATTTTTTTTTTTCAACTATTTAATTGTTTATTGAAGAACTGATAAAAACAGTTTGCTACTACTATACAAATTATATATATATATATATATATATATATATATATATATATTTTTTTTTTTTTTTTTTTACATATAAATGCTTTATTAATAGACAGAATACATTTATAAAACACAAAACATGAACATGAATATATATATATATATATATATATATATATATATATATATATATATATATATATATATATATATATATATATATATATATATATTGGCCAGAGATCAGTGTTTGTGAATATTCTGCTCTTGCGAATTCCTAGCTATATATATATATATATATATATATATATATATATATATATATATATATATATATATATATATATATATATATATATATGCTAGAATTGCAAGAGCAGGCGAATATTCCAAACACTGATCTCGAGAGACTCGAACCTACGAACCTCTGACAAGGTACGCAGTGCTTTACGACCGTACCACACTGGTCCAAACCTGGCATCCAGCTTGCTAGACGTTATTCCAGCAGCCAGCTTTCAGGCAGAAGGCTTAGCCATTCATCCCTGCATGCATCGACACAACTAGAGATTTACAATGCTAGGAATTCGCAAGAGCAGGCGAAATATTCACAAACACTGATCTCTGGCCGACGGAGACTCGAACCTACGAACCTCATGACAAGGTACGCAGTGCTTTACCGACCGTACCACACTGGTCCAATACCTTGGCATCCAGCTTTCGCTAGACGTTATTCAGTGTTTGTGAATATTTCGCCTGCTCTTGATAATTCCTAGCATTGTAAAAATCTCTAGTTGTGTCGATGCATGCAGGGGATGAGATGAAAAGCTGTAAGCCTTCCTGCCTGAAAGCTGGCTGCCTTGGAATAACGTCTAGCGAAAGCTGGATGCCAAGGTATTGGACCAGTGTGGTACGGTCGGTAAAGCACTGCGTACCTTGTCATGAGGTTCGTAGGTTCGAGTCTCCGTCGGCCAGAGATCAGTGTTTATATATATATATATATATATATATATATATATATATATATATATATATAATATACGTATATATATGTAAATTCGACCACCGGGACATTTAGCCCGGCTCCTGGGAACAAAGCTAACCTCCCGACACCTTAAATCACTTCTTGACCCCCATGCTACTAGCACCAGGGAGCCAGCAAATATATTGGGTCTGCCACCTGTTCTCGGCACATTCGTGGACGTGGATATTAGGGCTAATTTCATTCTTTTTACGTTTGAAATTTCAGTTTAAGGCGTCGGAAGGTTCTCAGGAGGCGGCCTAAATGTCCCAGGTTAGGTTCCCAGCTAGTAGAAGTATAGTGTATTTGTGTTTATTCTAAAAATGGGAAAATATCAACATATTTGCCGATACTGATACTTTTCCTATTCGATAATGTTTTATTTTTAGAATTAGGATACTTATGTTCAATATATCAGAAAGACGAATTGCTCAATATATATTAAATAACCGAGGAAAGATCTAAATTATTTGACTTAATCACTGTATCATGCAATTGTCATTAGTCAATACTAATTACAGATATATTCACGCAGTTTTGAGGGTATAGTGGGCATCTAAATTATTTATCCTCTACTTCATCTTTTTCAAGTATTTTGTTTACTCTCGATGACCGTGTGGATAGTGTGATGACTGTAATGCTCTCAACACGGTTGTAGTTGATGACTGTAATGCTCTCAACACGGTTGTAGTTGAGGCTTCTGGTAGGATGTTTCGAACCTCCGTATTTATTTCCTGGCTTGTAGAAATGATTTCACATAGGTCAATATGCTTTCTGCAGAGCTCCTCATATTCTGTTACTGGTAGGCCTACTAAAGTGCTCGTTTTTGTGCACCAGATTATTTTAGCATCAATAAGGGCTTTCTCCCAACTAATTTTATATTGCCTGTCGAGGATCTCATGTTTTATTGAAAGGACTCGCGTTATTTTACTACTCTTAACACTGACTCTTCTTATGTTATCCATACGGTCTGTGGTAGAGTAGGAAGAGTTACTTAGGTCAATAATGATCCGCAGCTGGAGCTTTTGGTCAACTGAGGCCAATACGGCTGCAATATTTATGATATTGACTACATGTCCACTTAATGAGTTACACGCTCTTCGCCGCCTTCAATAAGCAAACACACACCTGTCAAGAGCCTCACTATATTTTATACACGCATCGTACACAGGAATATATGACTCTGGGACAAATATTTGCAGTAAGCATTGTGAATATCAGGCTTTTCCTTCAAGACGGAGAACTAATAAACTGCACATTTTCAAAATAACGCCATATAATTATTGTGCTGAATACTATTGGGTAGCTATTATATTATAGGCTCAATATAACTTCGTCTTTTCCAAGAAATTTTTTCCAAAATAATGTTCAGCCAATCTTTTTATCGCCTTTTCTCCCAGTACTTTGCCAAGGTATCTTGGCAAAGATACCTTGAGATTTAGGTGAGTGCCACTGATCCGTAGCACAGTATGTGGTAATGGAGGTGAATTTGAAAGCAGCTTGAATGCTGATTAGTTTTGGGTGAGTAGGTGATTTCTAAGAAGAGTCTTGAACTGATTTGCAGACAGGGATCCTTTAGTGTTCTCTGGCAGTGAATTCCAAATCTTAACGCCCTTTATATGCATAGCATTTTTGCAAAGAGTTAGATGGACACGAGGGATATCAAAGAGTGATCTGTGTCTTGTGTTATGGTTGTGTGTTGTGTTGCAGCTCTCAAGCAGGAGTTTAAGAGGAGGGTTTATATTAGAGTGCAGTGTCCTGTGTATGTAGTAGGCACAATAAAAAGTGTGGGTGTTTTGTATATTGAGTAAGTTAAGTTGAGTAAATTAAGACATTGTTCAGTTATGACCTCCACACCAGCAAAACTTACTATCCTGGCTGTATGATGAATCAACTAATAAATACTGAAACTTTTCAGGAAGATGTAGACTGAAGTTTATTTAACCTGATATAACGGGAATAAACATTTCAAATTATTTTACAGAGTAAAATGGCTTTCATTCTGACGTCGTCGAATAACAAGGCAATATTTAACGTGATTAAACGGGAATATATATTTAACGTGATTTGACGGGAATATATATGAATAGTACAAAATACTGATAGAAACTGACATGGTGAACGTTGACAGAATGTTTCAGAGATTGGAAATAGGAACACGAGGGCAGCACAAGCGGAAGTTGAAAACTCAAATAAGTCACAGGGATGTTGGGAAGTATTTCTTCAGCCTTAGACTTGTCAGGAAGTGGAACTATCTGGAGAGTGAAGTAGTGGAGGCAGGACCCATACATAGCTTTAAGACGAGGTTTGATAAAGCTTATGGAGCAGGGAGAGAGAGGACCTAGTAGCAATCAGTGAAGAGGCGGGGCCAGGAGCTATGAATCGAACCCTGCAACCACAAATAGGTGAGTACAAATAAGTGAGTAGACACATACACTGAGTACAATGTGGAGGTTGGGTGTAAGAGAAGAGCGGAAGAAAAGAACTGGATGACTGTATACAGAAGAGAACTAGAGGACTGTATACAGAAGAGAACTAGAGGACTGTATACAGAAGAGAACTAGAGGACTGTATACAGAAGAGAACTGGATGACTGTATACAGAAGAGAACTAGAGGACTGTATACAGAAGAGAACTAGAGGACTGTATACAGAAGAGAACTAGAGGACTGTATACAGAAGAGAACTAGAGGACTGTATACAGAAGAGAACTAGAGGACTGTATACAGAAGAGAACTAGAGGACTGTATACAGAAGAGAACTGGATGACTATATACAGAAGAGAACTGGATGACTGTATACAGAAGAGAACTAGAGGACTGTATACAGAAGAGAAAC
>WNWK01025440.1:5000-25000 GCA_009830355.1 Cherax destructor | reverse complement strand
CCCCTGAGAATGTGTTCACCTAAATCCACTCGAGTCCTTTTCCCTGGCCTCCTTTTTTCCGGGGGAGAAGTCGCCCCCCTTGGCTGAAGGTTTTCCCCCGGGGGAAAACCGGGGGGGCCCATGCCCAATCTTTTTTTCCCCATGGGGGGAGAAGCCCCCAAAGCCCTGACAAAAGGGGGTCTCCGTAAGCCACTCGCCCCCCCCCCTTTGCGCCTTTTTCATGGTGGAGAAGTTCCCCCTTTTGGCTGAAGGTGTTCCATGGAACCCGCCGCTCCCATTCCTAGACGACGTTTCCCATGGTGGAAAAGTCCCCAAAGCCTTGGCTGAAGGTGTCCCCGGGGGAAAACCCCCCGCTCCCATTCCTAGACGCCTTCTTCATGGTGGAAAACCCCCAAAGCCTTGGAAAAAGTTTTCCCAAAAAAAAACCACGGGCCCCCCATCCCCAGTCTCCTTTTCATGGTGGAGAAATCTAAAACCTTGACTGAAAGTGTCTCCGTGAAACCACTGGCCCTGCCTAGTCGCCTCTTCTTCATGGTAGAAAGTCGCCGAACCCTTTTGACTGAAGGTATCCCCATAGAACCACTTTTTCCCATTCCCAGTCGCCTCTTCTTCTGGGGGAGAAATCGCCAAAGCCTCCGGAAAATGTCGCCGGGAAAGCCCCCTGGAGGTCAGGGGGGCCCCCCTTTTTTGTCTGGTTTTCCCTTTTTCCCCAAGGGGATTCAGCTTCTTTTTGCCTCGCTTCACTGGTGAAAACCCCCCCGAAGTTGTGGGGAAATTTTTCCCCTCGTGGAAGCCTTGAGCACCCATTTTTTTTGGGGGCTTTTTCCAGTCGTTGGAGGCCAGGGGGGGGAGGTAGGGGTTGATGGATCTCTTGTAGCTGGGGCATGAAGTTTTGGGGGAATCCCCACATCCAGGAAAGGGCTCCCTTCTTCATGCCACCCCCGAAGTATTCCCTGAGGGTAGTAAGAATTTTTGGGGGTTCACCTTCCGGGGCCCCCTGGGGGGCTTGGCGATAGTAAGCCCCGCGGTGTCACTGCTCCTCTTGACCGTCTTCTTGTTGTAGGCGGCGAAGGGGTCGACTCGGGTTTTTGTAATAGGGGCAATTTTTCGCCCCCCTTGGGGCCATCATGGGGGGCGAGCCGATGCTCTGCATGTACGAGTAAAACCCCCCTCTCTTTTAGTTTCCCCCCTTTTCCCCGGGCCCAAAACAGGGTCGTATCCAATGGTCTGCATATTTTGGATCCCAAGCCAGGATCGTAATTTTTTTTCCCTTCCCACGTTGCCATGGGGTCATATCCGATATCTTTATATACCCAGCTGGTACATCGGTAGACCCTTTTACCAGGGCCTTGGGGGAAAATTCTTTTTCCAGGGTACTGGGTTGGGTCGGGGGGCTGGGGATTTCCCCAGATCTTCTTGGAAGAAGAAGAGAAGTTCGGGGGTCACATCTGGGGGAAAAAAAAGGGAAAAAACCGACATTAGACTTCAGCTGAGACGAACCGACAAGTCTTCATTTAAAAAAAAAACCCCAGAACCAAAACCCTTTTTAAAACAAGGCAAAAAATATCATGATGCTTCATGTCTTGCTTTCGTATCCAACCTTATTATGTTTTTTTACAGGTGTACAGTATTACATTGCCCTTTTTTGGTGAAAACAAATGAACAAAAATGAGTGATAAAAAACCCAAAAAATTAGCATAAGACATGTTATTAGTATTTAGGGAAGCATCTACACCATCATCAATATGTTTTTTTTTTAAAATTTTTTTCTAGGAAAATTAGGCAGGGTGACCTTCAGCCATTTTCTGGCATCACAAGACACCCAAGAGAGCCACGGGAGGGGTAGGGGGTTTTCAACAACACTGAGGGGCCAGGGGGGTAGGGAGGCACCCAAAAAAAACACGAGCCAAGGGGGGGAGGGGGGCATCAACAAAAAACACTGAGAGCCACGGGGGGGGGGAGGGGGGGTTTTCAACAAAACAACACTGACCACAAACTACAAAATATTGGCAAACCCAAAATTTTTATGTTTAACGTAGAAATATTCAAAAACCGTTTTTGTTGTTTCCATTAATAATTTTTAAAATTTTTTATCACAACATCAGCCGTACGACTGACAATAAACATCAGGGGGGGAAAAGGGGGGGGAACGTCTAAACTTCCACTAGCACCCCAAAGCCCATAAAAAAAATTTAAAAAATGCTGCTTCAAGACAACTTTCTTAGTTCTCTAACCAGACCCCCACCTTTCCCTTTTCCATCCCAATGTAATATTGTAATATTGAGGTTGATATCTTTTTCTCCCAGTCCTCCAGTCTTTACCACACAGTCCCCCAGTCTTGCTACTACACAGTCCCCCCGTCTTGCTACCACACAGTCCTCCAGTCTTGCTACCACACAGTCCTCCAGTCTTGCTACCCACAGTCCTCCCCGTCTTTACCACACAGTCCTCCAGTCTTGCTACCACACAGTCCCCCCGTCTTGTTTACCAACAATCCTCCAGTCTTGCTACCACACAGTCCTCCAGTCTTGCTACCACACAACCCCCCAAAACTTGCTACCACACAGTCCTCCAGTTTTGGGTTACCACAAAAGTCCTCCAGCTTGCTACCACACAGTCCTCCCCTTGCTACCACACAGTCCCCCAGTCTTCCCCACCCCAGTCCTCCAGTCTTCACCACACAGTCCTCCAGCTTTTACCACACGGGAGTTACGGGGGTGAGGATCTTGTATAGTGGGGGGGAAAAGGGGGGTGACTAAAAATCCCAAAACTTTGCCTGGGCTGTGTTTGCAAACCCAGAGAAACACAGCCAGAGAAAAAAAATATTCATGTTGGGCGGGCCGGGCTGGTCCCCTTTGGTCAGCCATTTGGTCTCCTGGTCAGCCAGCTGGTCCCCCGGTCAGCCAGCTGGTCCCCCGGGCGGGAAAATTAAACCCCCTGGGCTGAACCTCTCCAGGCTGAGGGACTGCCCCCCAAAATTTTTTCTTCAAGGTTGAGAGCTGTTATATCATCTTAACTTCCCCCACTCCTGCTTTTCTTGTATTTGACTGAAGAGGCTAAAACCCTTTTTCTTATGGTGAAAGGCCGGGGGGGCGTATAGTGCCAAAAACCATCTCCCCAAAAAGGGACACATCACCCGGGAAAAACCCTTTTTTTCCACAAGATGTCTGAAAATAGAATATTTTTAAAATCCCAACAGACTTTTCCCCCCCAAAAAGACACATGTCAGGTCTGTTTTTTAAATATAACCAAAATGGAACTCAGACCTGCTCAATTAAATTGAGAAACTATAGAAGGCGAAAAAGATTTACAACTAGACTAGTTCTGGGTCTATGATAAATGAGCTGAGGAGAGGCTAAAGGAACTCAATTTGACGACATCGGAGGATGGGGAAGAACCGGGGGGAACATGGTAACAAAAACAAAATACTTAGATTTTTTTAAGGGCAGACTGGGATAGACTGGTCGAGAGGGGGGGGAAAGAGTACACGGGGGCACAGCTGAAAGATAAAGATGTATCACAGGGATGTCAGGAATTTTCTTGAGCATGAGTGTAGTCAAAAGGGAAAACAATAGTGAAGGCTGGTTCCAACACCCATGATGGGGGTCACCAGGCCAGGAACAATGCTAGCATCTACCAAGATAGAGCCAGGGCCAGGACCCGAGACCTAACCCCTGCAATCAGAAAGGGGGAGTAAAAAAAAATGAGACACACACACACACACACACACACCTTTTTTCCCTTTACCCAGCAAAAAGGGGCCCTTTGGAATCAACTGTTATGGGTTTTTTTTTGGGGTTTAAAAGGGGGGACAGTAATAATTTTGAGGAAGCAAGACCCCCCCCCCCTCTGTTTTTTCCAGGCAAATTGGTAATCACATGTGGAAGTTTTCCCCTCACTCACCCCATGGGTGGGGTGGGGAAGCCCCCCCTTCCCCCCCATGGGTGGGTGAGAAGCCCCACTCACCCATGGGGGGTGAGACATCCCCCACTCACCCCAGGGGGGGGGAAAAAGCCCCCACTCACCCCATGGGTGGGGGGAGGACAGCCCCCCACCACCCGGGGGGTGAGAAGTCCTCATCCCCCCATGGATAGTTCACAACCCCGGGGGTGCCCCCATGGGGAGCGCCTCCATGGGTAGTACCACCAGGGGGAGTGCCACCAGGATAGAGCCACCATGGGTGGCCACCATGGGTAGCCCCCCCATGGGTAGTACCACCATGGGTAGGCCACCATGGATGGGGCCCCCATGGGAGTGCCACCCCGCGTAGTCCCCCCATGCGTGGTCCACCATGGGAGGGGGCCACCATGGGAGTACCCAGGGGGAGCGCCTATGGATGTGCCACCATGGGGGGCCACCATGGGTGCCCCCCCATGGGTAGGGGCCACCATTTGGGGAGTGCCACCAGGGGGGGGCCCCCCTGGAGACATAAAAACATATTTTATCTTTCTTGGGTTAACTGCTTTTTAAAACTCGTAGGACAGTTGGGGGGGGTTTCCCGCGTCCCCATGAAAAAAAAGACAAGGATGGGTATATACATACACACACACATCTCGTACACACAAAAATTATGTATATTACGTATACACGTACCCAGATACACCCTGACACATTCCTCTGGATGTGTCACACACAAACCCCCGGGGGCACATCCATTTTGGGCATATCTCACCTTTCCCGGCTGGGTTTTTGCCTGGCTGTTGGTCTGGCTGAGGGGGGGGACTGGGGTGTTGATGTGGGGGGACTTCGGCGGGGGTGGGTGTACGGGGCAGCGGGGCACCCCATGAATACACCCCCGTGTATCACCAGCGCCCCAGGCCAGCAGGTTCTGGGGGAAAGGGGGGGGAGTTAAACATGATAGAACACAAGGAAGGAGGAGCACTGCAGCAGGCCTACTGTCCCATATTGGAAAAATTCTTCTCAAACCCACAAAAATTTCTCCTTACCCAATTATCAATGTTACCCAAGGATAAGTTTTGAAAAAATTATTAAGTCAAGTGTAAGCCCCACTCAGATCCAACCTCTTACTCATGTGTAAGCCCCACTCAGATCCAACCCTTACTCATTTTAAGTCCCCCAGATCCAACCTCTCTCAATCATGTGTAAGTCCCCTCAGACCCAAAACCCCCCCACTCATTTTATAAGTCCCCTCAGATTTAACCCCCCTCTCACTCATGTATAAGCCCCACTCAGATCCAACCCTCTCACTCATGTATGCCCCATCCCCCCAAACCCCCTCTCACTCATGTAAAGTCCCACTCACCCCCAAAACCCCCCTCACCCCATGTTAAGTCCCCCAATTAAACCCCCTCACTCATGTTTTAAGTCCCACTCACCCCCAAAACCCCTCTCACTCATGTATAAGCCCCACTCAGAAAAAACCCCCCTCTCACTCATGTGAAACCCCCCAAAAGATTCAACCCCCCCCACTCATGTGTAAGTCCCACTCACCCCCAAACCCCCTCTCCCATGTATAAGCCCCACTAGATCCAACCCCCTCACTCTTTTTAAGTCCCACTCAGACCCAAACCCCCCCCACGACATTAACACCTCACCAGTATGCTACTTGACGGGATAGCCACAAGGATAAAATACCCCAGAGGGTATATTTTCCTTTATCCTGAAAAAAGCAAGTCAGCAGGATTTCGCCCCATACAGAAAACGGTGGGGGTTTCCCCCGGCCCCCCTCTTATGGTCGGCCACAGATGCCTCATGGGGCAGCCTGGCCCGCCAGGGTTTTTTCCCCAACCCCTGGGCACACCAGTGGGCCTCAAGCATGGAGTCAAGATTTTAAAAACCCTCCTGTATGTTCTAAAAACCATGCTTAAAGTTCACTGAGGGCCCAGGCTGGGAAGAAACATGGCTTGTGAACCAGGCTGCACAGCTTATTGGCATCTGTGGCGGGAGTGCCTAAGAACGTCACTTAACCCCCCCCCCATTTTCCCCTGTAGGGGGGTCGAGTCCTGCTGATTGGATTCTGTCTGTCTGTCTCTCTATTTATATATATATATATATTATATATATATATATATATATATATATATATATATATATATATATATATATATATATATATATATATATATATTTTTTGCTAGAATTGCAAGAGCAGGCGAAATTTTCCCAAAAACGATTTCCGGCCGACGGAGACTCGAACCAAAAAAACCCCTCAACAAGGTACGCAGTGTTTTCCCGACCGTACCACACTGGCCCAATACCTTGGCACCCCCAGCTTTCCCCCAGACGTTATTCCAAGGCGGGCCGGGCAGGAGGTTTTACAGCTTTTTCTCACCCCCGCAGCATCGACAAAACCAGAGTTTTTTTCAATGCTAGGAATTCGCAAGAGCAGGCGAAATATTCAAAAAAAAAGCTGGATCCCAAAAGGGTTTTGGGGCCAGTGTGGTACGGTCGGAAAGCCCCGCGAACCCTTTTCATGAGGTTCGTAGGTTCGAGTCTCCTTTTTGGGAGATCATGTTTGTTTTTTTTATATATATATATATATATATATATATATATATATATATATATATATATATATATGAAGAGTGTATATTTTTTATTTTTCTCTATATAATTGAAGAAATTTTTTTTTTTGGGGAAAGGCACCCTTTTAATGAAGGGATTTTTCCCAAGATTGTAATGATGTTCGGTAAAAGAACAAGGTAATTATGGCCCAAAACTCTGTAATTGCCTGCTCGTTCCCGGGGAAAAATTTTTATATAAAGAAAAAGCTTTTGGAATTAATCAGGTTAATGTGGGTAAAAGGCAGTTATTTTATTGTAGTGTGTTTTATTTGTGTGTTTTATTTGTATAATTAAAAAAGAATTATACACGTTTAGTGTGTTTGTATATATATATATATATATATATATGAAAAAAAATCACAGAAAAAAGGTGATATCAAAAAAAATGAAAGGAAAAACCCCTATGAAAAAAAAAAGAAAATATATATATATATATATATATATATATATATATATATATATATATATATATATATATATATATATATTTCCCTTTTATAAGGGGGTAGTCAGAAAGCGTTTGGGGAAATTTTTCTTTTTTTTTTATAGGGGGTTTTTTTGATATATATATATATATATATATATATATATATATATATATATATATATATATATATATATATATATATATATATATATATATATATATATATATATATATATATATATTTTTAAAAACTGGGGGCTAGGGAGCACCAGCTGGTCCTCTGTTGTGTAATTTTGGGGTCACCAGCTGGTGCCTCTGTTTTTATTCCAGGAGCACCAGCTGGTGCCTCTGTTGTGTATTTTCCAGGGGAACCCGCTGGGCCTCCCCTTGTGTACTCCGGGGGACCAGGGTGGTGCCTCTGTTGGTACTGGAGCAACCCGTTGGTGCCTGTTGTGTATCCGGGGGCACCAGCGGGGCCCCCCTGTTGTTTCCCCTGGAGGACCAGCTGATGCCCTTTGTGTACTTTGGGGGACCGCCCGGTCCTCTGTTTGTGCTCCTGACCACCAGCGGTTCGGGGAATTTCCGGGGGGACCAGCCGGGGTCTGTTTTTTGGGGGCCCCCGTTGCCCTGTTGTGTACCCCTGAGGACCAGCCCATGCATCTGGGATCAATTTTTTAGGCGGATTAAGGATTAACAGCGGATTACAAGTTTAAAAAAACGCGAGGCGTCCACGAGATCCGCCGAGGGGGGGTTTGTTATGATGACGGTCCAAGGGGGTGGGGGGGGGTTTTAAGGCTATCCACGCTAGATTACGAAGAAGTACGCACCATTCCTCGTGGTGACTCGGTTTGGGGGACCCCTTTCGCCCCAAAAACACGCAATGCATAGCATATATACACTGTGAGGTGTGTATCCCCCTGTATATACCTTTTTGTTTTTCTGTATATACACTGTGAGGTGTGTCTTCCCCGTGAATTTCACTGTGGGGTGTGGTCTACGTGTATACACCGGAAAAAAGGGTTCCCCGTGATATACACTGAAGGGCCTCAGTGTAAAAAACTGTGGGGTGTATATCCCCGTGTTTTAAAAATTTTTGAGGTGTATATCCCCCGTGATATACACCAAAAGTTTTTTATGTCTTCGTGTATATACACTGAGGGTGTATATCTCTCGGGGGATACACTGTGGGGTGTATATCCCTTCATTTTTATACACTGTGGGGTTTTATCTCCCCAGTGTATATACACTGAGGGTGTGTGTGTGTTCCCAGTGTAAAAAACTAGAATGTTGTCTCTCAGTGATATCCTGAAAGGTTTTTTCTCTCAGTGATATACACTGAGGGTGATATCTTCAGTGTATATACACTGTGATTTTATATCCCCCCGTGTATATACACTGTGGGGTTTATATCCCCCTGTAAAACACTGAGGGGGGTGTGTGTTTTTTCTCAGTGTATATACACTGGGGAAGTGTATGTCTCTCAGTGTATAAAAAACCCCCAAGGTTATATCTCCCCGGATATAACACCCTTTTTAAAAATTGCACTAAGAAGTTTTTTTAAACCAATTAGGATTAAAAAATTTTTGGGGGGGGAAAGGGGGTGGAAAAACCCTTTAAACCCCCCCCCGGTAGTAGATCGAATCAAACCCCAGTAACACAGTAAAAAGCTTTAAGATTCTCTGAAGCGTCTGTAATTAGTAAATGGAACATCACTGCGATATCTTTAACATGGATGTAAAAAACCCCAGAAGTTCCCCAACCCCTTAAAGGGGGCCCCGGCCGGGGGGGTTTCGGGACTTTCCGGGGTTTGGGGTTCAACCCCACTCTTTCTGTGATTTACTTTAAGAGTCATTATTGAATAAAAAAGGGACTTTACCCTTTAGTAGCTAACTCAGCTCACACACTGTGGTACAGGGTTCGATCCCGGGGGGGAAAAAAAATTAGGGGGTTTCCTTAAGACACCTGCTGTCCATGTTCACCTAGCAGTAAAAGGTACCTGGGGTTAGTGGATTTGGGGGGGACTGGGGGGGGAAAAAAAACCTAATTTGTGGGAAATTCTCTGCATAACAAAGGGCTTATATAGCAGTATGTTATTGATGTCAGCTATGGTCTGTTCCACACTGATGTTTACTGTTCCACACTGGTATGTACTGTTCCACACTGGAATGTAAAGTTCCAATTTGGGTTTTTCTGTTCCCCCCTGGAATGACTGTTCCACACTGGGGGGTACTGTTCCACACTGGTATGTACTGTTCCACACTGGGGAAAAAACTGTTCCACACTGGTGTGACTGTTCCACTTGGTATGTACTGTTCCACACTGGGGGGTACTGTTCCCCCACTGGTATTTTACTTGGGTTCCCCCCTGGATGTAATTTTTCCACACTGATGTTTACTGTTCCACACTGGTGTGTACTGTTCCACACCCGGGAAAGTACTGTTCCCCCGGTATGTACTGTTTTTTCACTTTGGGGAAAAAACTGTTCCCACTGGATGTACTGGGTTTCCCCACTGGTATGTACTGTTCCACACTGGAATGTACTGTTCCCCCCTGGTTTTACTGTTCCACTCTGGTATGTCTTTCCACACTGGTATGTACTGTTCCACACTGGGGATGTACTGTTCCACACTTGTATGTACTATTCCCCCCACGGTATGTACTGTTCCACACTGGTATGTACTGTCCCAAGTCTCGGGGAAATTTTTTCTTTTCCATAATTTTTTTTTGAGAGTTCTTGCTTTCTGTCACATTATTTTCTGCCCTTTAAATCTTCCCCCCCTTTTTTTCTCTCTCTCTTCTCTCTCTCTCTTCTCTCTCTCTCTTTCTCTCTCTCTCTCTCTCTCTCTTTTTTTTTTTTTCTCTCTCTCTCTCTCTCTCTCCCCACAAATTTCTTTTTCTTGCTTTCCATTTTGGGGGGCGAGGATAACTGGGGGGTACATGGGGACACAAAAATGCAAGACACAGTACAAACCGGGGGCCCGAACCCAGGACCCCAGTACATCCAGGACACAGGGAAACCCCGGACACAGACATCCAGGACACTAATTTCCAGGACACAGTACACCCCCGGGCACAGACACCCCGGGGCACAGTACATTCCGGGGCACAGTACATCCAGGCCCGTACACCCCGGAAAACAGTACATCCAGGATACAGACATCCAGGACCCCCACACCCCGGACACAGTACCACAGTTCTCAATGATACAAGTAATAAATATTACGAGGACAATAATGGAAATAAGTCACTTTGTCTGATGTTTTATGGGGAATTCTGGATAATTCAAACTTGTTATTTTTTATCATAATTGCAGTTACGTGCATCTATATCTAAGTAAACTTCTTACTTGCAGATTTTTTTTAAAGCCCCTGTGGGTCTGGGGTCCAATACACCCCTTTAAACCAGACTCACCTCCACTTTTTTAACCTTTTATTTTCATTCTTCTATCTCTTCCTTCCTTTCTCCCGCCTAAGAATATAATCAGGTGACATGTGACCTTGTGTTGGGGTCAGCCAAAAGGCGGCCAGCGCCCACCCAATAATTCAGTGGCGGTGCTGACAGTGTTTTAAAACCCCCAGAAATAATAACCGGGGGGGAAGAGGTATAGCACCCTCACGGTACCCCCCGCTGGGGGGGTTTACCTATCCGGGGGTACCCCCCATGGTTTAGGGGTTTCATGGGGGGAGAGAGGAGGAACCTGCCTTTATCAAAGTCCCGGGGAAGGAAAGCCCCCCCATGATCAAGGTTGGGGGGGTAGTGAAGAACCGGTCATTTCCCGGGGGAGGGGAATTTCCCCCGATCAAGGCCCGGGGGAAAAGGGGGGAAAAACCCCTATGATCAAGGTTCCAGGGAGAAAATGTCTCCCTTGATGAAGTTTCCCGGGGGAAGGGGGAAACCCCCAGATCAAGGTTCCAGGGAGAGGGGAAAAATCTCCTATGATAAAAGGGTTCCCGGGGGGAGAGTAAAACCCCCCTGATCAAGGTTCCGGGGGGGGGGGAAAATCTCCCTATGATCAAGGGGTTCCCCCGGGAAAAAAGTCCCCCCATGATCAAGACCCCAAAAGAGAGGGGAAAGTCTCCCATGATCAAGGTCCCAGGGAGGTGGGGAAAATCTCCCCATGATCAAGGTTCCGGGGAGGTAGGAAAGTCCCCCCATGGGCAAGGTTTCCCGGGGGAAAAAATTTTAGTGGGGGTTTTTTTTGATCAGGGTTTCCCGGGAGAGAGGAAACTCCTTGATCAAGGTCCCCGGGGGGTAGTGAAAGTCCCCCCAGATAAAAGGTTTTCCCGGGAGAGTGGGGAAAACTCCAATGATAAAGGGTTTTTAGGGGGGTAGTGAAAGTCTCTAATGATAAAGGTTCCAGGGAGAGTAGTGAAAGCTCCCCATGATAAAGGGTTCCGGGGAGGGGGAAAGTCTCCCATGATAAGGTTCCAGGAAGAGTAGTGAAAGCCCCCCATGATCAAGGCCCCAGGGAGGTAGTGGTTCCCCATGATCAAGGTACCGGGAGAGTAGTGAAAGCCCCCCTATGATAAGGGGTTCCAGGGGGGGAAGTCTCCCATGATCAAGGTTCCAGGGGGGAAAGTCTCCCATGATCAAGGTCCCAGGGAGGTAGAAAAATTCCCCCCATGAAAAAGGCCGGAGAGTGTAAAGTTTCTCCATGATAAAGGTTCCAGGGAGAGAGGAAAGTCCCCTATGATAAGGGTCCCAGGGAGAGAGTGAAAGTCTCCCAATAAAGGGTTTCCCGGGAGTAGTAAAAGTCCACCATGACGGTTTCCCAGGAGAGAGGAAAGTCCCCCAGATAAGGTTCCGGGGAGGGGAAAGCCCCCCATGATCAAGGCCCAGGGAGAGGGAAAGTCTCCCATGATAAGGTTCCGGGGAGAGAGGAAAGCCCCCCCATGATCAAGGTTCCAGGGAGAGTGGGGGAAAGTCTCCTATGATAAGGCCCAGGGAGGAGGAAAGCCCCCCCATGATCAAGGTTCCGGGAGAGAGGAAAGCCCCCAGACGGTTTCCAGGGGGCAGGAAAGTCTCTCCATGATCGGTTCCGGGAGAAAAAGGGAAAGCCCCCCATGATAAAGGTTCCAGGGAGAGTAGTGAAACCCCCTATGTTAAGGTTCCGGGAGAGAGGAAAGTCTCCCATGATAAAAGGTTTTCCCAGGGGGGTAGTGAAAGCCCCCCTGATAAGGACCGGGAGAGTAGTGAAAGTCTCCGTATGATCAAGGTACCAGGGAGGTAGTAAAAGTCTCCCCATGATAAGGTTCCAGGGAGAGTAGTGAAAGTCTCCCATGGTCAAGGTTTCAGGGAGAGAGAAAGTCTTCCTTGATAAAGGTTTCCCGGGGGAGGAGTGAGGAACCTGCCTGATCAAGGTTCCGGGAGGGGAAACCCCCCATGATCAAGGTCCCGGGAGAGTAGTGAAAGTCTCCCATGATTAGTTCCAGGGGGGTAGGAAAGTCCCAATGATCAAGGGTTTCCCAGGGAGGTAGGAAAGTCTCTATATGACAAGGTTCCGGGAGGGGTGAAACCCCCCCAAAAAAAAGGTTCCGGGAAGTGTAAATCCCCCCATGTCAAGGCCAGGGAGAGGAAAGCCCCCAGATCAAGGTTCCAGGGGGAAGTGAAAGTCTCCATTTGGGTTTCCCAGGGAGGTAGTGAAAGTCTCCATGATAAGGTTCCAGGGAGAGAAAAGCCCCCCCATGAAAAAGGTTGGGGATGAAAAAGCCCCCCTTTCGGGTTCCCCGGGGAGAGGAAATTCCCCCCATGATAAGGGTACCAGGGAGGTAGTGAAAGCCCCCCCGATCAAGGGGAGGTAGGGTCTCCCAGTAAGGACCAGGGGGGTAGTGAAAGCCCCCCCATGATCAAGGTACCAGGAGAGTGTGCCCCCCAGATCAAGGTTCCAGCAGTCAGTAAACCCGGGAAATTACCTGAACAAAAAAACCTTTTTAATTGAAAATTAATTATGTGAACAACGGGTTAATGAAAATTTTAAATATGTTAAAAATATATAACCTTGTGTGTGTGTGTTTTTATGTGTGTGTTATAAATTGTACTCAAGTTGTGGTTGCAGGGGCAGACTCAGTCCTGGCCCCGCCTTTTCGCTGTCCGCACGGGTCTCCCCCCCTGCTCCAAGCCTATCATACCCCGTCAAACCTTGGTTTTTCCCCACTATATCTTCAGACTATTCCACTTCCTGACTACCGTGGCTGAAAAATGCCCCCCCCTTGACTCATCTGAGTCTTCACCCAGTTGTGTCCCCTTGTTTCTGTTTCCCCCTCTGGAACATCCTGCCCCCGTCTACCTTGTCGATTCCCGCAGATTTTGTATGTCGTTATCTGTCTTTTGCCCTTTTTCCCAGTGTTGTTAGTCCCATTTCCCTAACCTTTCTTTAGGACGACCCCTGAGTTGTGGAACTAACCTTGTCGCAAACCTTGCACTTTCTCAGTTGCTTTACGTGCTGACCAGGTGGGGTTCCAGACTGGTGCTGCATATTCTAGTATGGGCCTGACGTACACGGTGTACAGTGTCTTGAACGATTCCTTGTTTAGGTAACGGAACGCTAATCTTAGGTTTGCCAGTCGCCCATATGCTGCCGCAGTTATCTGGTTGATGTGTGCCTCCGGAGACGTACTTGGCGTTATACTCACCCCAAGGTCTTTCTCCTTTGCCGAGGTTTGTAGCCCTTGTCCACCTAGCCTGTACTCTGTCAGCGGTCTTTTGTCCTTCTCCGATCTTCATGACTTGCATTTGGTGGGTTGAATTCGAGAAGCCAGTTGCAGACCAGATGTCAGCTTGTCCAGGTCTGTTTGAAGTCCTGCTTGGTCCTCTTCCGATGTGATTCTCCTCATTAATTTCACATCATCTCGAACAGAGACACTTCTGAGTCTATCCATCCGTCATGTCGTTTACATATACCAAGAATAACACTGGTCCTAGGACTGACCCCTGCGGTACGCCGCCGTCACAGGCGCCCACTGTGATACCTCATCACGCACCATGACCCGTTGTTGCCTCCTGTGAGGTATTCCCTGATCCATTCCAGTGCCCTTCCTGTTATACATGCTTGTTCTTCCAACTTTTTACTAATCTCATGTAAGGAACTGTGTCGAAGGCCTTCCTGCAGTCCAGGAAAATGTGTGTGTGTGTGTACTCACCTAATTGTACCACCTAATTGGTTGCAGGGGTCGAGACCAGCTCCCGGCCCCGCCTCTTCGCTGTCTGCTACTGGGTCTCTGCTCCCTGCTCCATGAGTTTATCATACCTTGTCTTAAAACTATGTATGGTTCCTGCCTCCACTATATCTTTCTAGTCCATTCCACTTCCTGACTACCTGTGGCTGAAGAAATGTTTCCTGACATCCCTTTGACTCATCTGAGTCTTCAGCTTCCAGTTGTGTCCCCTTGTTTCTGTTTTCCCCTCTCTGAAACAACCTGTCACTATCTACCTTGTCAATTCCCCGCAGTATTTTGTATGTCGCTATCATGTCTCCTCTGACCCTTCTTTCCTCCAGTGTTGTTAGTCCTATTTCCTCAATCTTTCTTCATAAGACAGACCCCTGAGTTGTGGAACTAACCTTGTCGCAAACCTTGCACTTTCTCTAGTTTCCTTACGTGCTTGACCAGGTGGGGTTCCAGACTGGTGCTGCATATTCTAGTATGGGCCTGACGTATACGGTATACAGTGTCTTGAACGATTCCTTGTTAAGGTAACGGAACGCTAATCTAAGGTGTGTGTGTGTGTGTGTGTGTGTGTGTGTATTGAGTTATTGGTGGATGAAACACACACCCGGGGCCAGGAGCTATGAATCGCCCCCTGCAACCACAAATAGGTGAGTACACACACATTACACTATACCTTCCCCTCAACTAACAGCATCCACCATAAGTTTCCTAACCTTCCCGCAGATTGAGATTGATTTGTGGGTATAGGTCTTTCTCGTATATTACTTTCTCTCTCTCTCTCTCTCCCTCCCTCCCTCCCTCTCCTCTCTCTCTCTCTCTCTCTCTCTCCCTCTCTCCCCCTCTCTCTCTACGAGCATTAAACTAAAACCAACGTTCTGAAAACGCTCTGGATATTCTCACGTCTCACTAAACTAGACACAATAGAAAGCACTAATATTACCACAGACAATAATGCAGAATAAAGGTGTCATCAGAGGAATGAAGGAGTTACAGACACCTGGGTTACCTCTGCACATATTGGAACACACCAGAGAAGCACCTCAGTAAATACTCTGCACATGTTAGTAAGACCGTTGTTGCCTTTGTTTATTGTTCTTGTGGTGGTGGTGAGTGGAGACACAGCAAGAAAAGATAGACAATAATACGTAAGGGTCCAATAATAATAATAATAATAATAATAATAATAATAATAATAATAATAATAATAATAATAATAATAATAATTATAATAATAATAATAATAATAATAATAATAATCTTCATGACTGTTAAGAACATAAGAACATAAGAAAGGAGGAACACTGCAGCAGGCCTGTTGGCCCATACTAGGCAGGTCCTTCACAATCCATCCCACTAACAGAATAATTGCCCAACCTAATAAGAACATAAGAACATAAGAAAGGAGGAACACTGCAGCAACCCTGTTGGCCTGCGAGTCCCACTCAACCAACCCTCTCACTCATGAATTTATCCAACCTAAATTTGAAACTACCTAAGGTCATAGCTTCAATGACCCTACTAGGCAGACTGTTCCACTCATCAACTACCCTATTTCCAAACCAATACTTTCCTATATCCTTTCTAAATCTAAACTTATCCAATTTGAATCCATTATTGCGGTTCTCTCTGGAGAGATATCCTCAAGACCTTATTTATATCCCCCTTATTAATACCCATCTTCCACTTATATACCTGATCATGTCTCCCTCATTCTTCGTCTTACAAGTGAATGTAATTTAAGGGTCTTCAATCTTTCTTCATACGGAAGATTTCTAATGCTATGAATTAACTTTGTATTCTCGTCGCTGAATGTTTTCTAACGAATTTATATCCATTCTGTAAAATGGAGACCAGAACTGAGCTGCATAATCTAGGTGAGGCCTTACTAATGATGTATAAAGCTGTAATATAAACCGCTGGACTTCTGTTGCTTACACTTCTTGATATAAATCCCAGTAATCTATTTGCTGTATTTCTTACGCTTAGGCATTGCTGACTTGGTTTGAGGTTGCTGCTTACCATAACCCCAGATCCTTTTCGCATTCTGTACGGCTGAGTTCAACATTATTAAGCTGGTAGGTGCTAGGTTATGAACATTCCCGAGCTTTAGAACTTTGCATTTATTACATTGAACTGCATCTGCCATTTTTCTGACCGGGAATTGAGTTTGTCTAAATCCTCCTGAAGTTCCGTGACATCTACGTCTGAATCGATTATCCTACCTATCTTCGTGTCATCAGCGAATTTGCTCATATCACTAGTAATTCCCTCGTCAAGGTCATTTATATATATTATAAACAACAACGGCCCAAAACCGATCCCTGTGGAACGCCACTTGTTACAGATCCCCACTCAGATTTAACCCCATTAATGCACCCCCTCTGCTTCCTATTGGTGAGCCATGACTCGATCCATGAAAACACTTTTCCTCCAATGCCGTGAGCAGCCACTTTCTTTAACAGTCTCTGATGTGGTACTCTATCAAAAGCCTTACTAAAATCCAAATAAACAATATCGAATTCTTTATCATGATCAACTGCCTCAAAAGCCTTACTGAAAAAAGTTAATAAATTAGTTAGGCAGGAAGGGCCCCCTGTGAACCATGTTGAGTATCATTAATCAAATTAGGCCTATCGAGATGGCTTCTTATGTTATCAGCTATAATCGACTCTAATAATTTGCCTACAATTGAAGTTAGACTTATTGGGCGGTAATTTGATGGTAACGACTTGTCCCCTGCTTTAAAAATAGGAATTACATTAGCCATCTTCCACGTATCAGACACTACCCCCTGTTTGAAGAGATATGTTAAAAATGTTAGTTAAGGGTTACAGAGTTCAATTTTGCATTCCTTAAGAACCCTTGAAAAAAAGCTCATCAGGGCCTGGCGATTTATTTTGCTTCAAACGGTCTATCTGTTTGATAACCATTTCTAGTGACTGTGATACTACATAATTTTTCTTCAGGCCCACTAAAATACCTAATTCTTGGGATATTATTAGTGTCTTCCTGAATGAAACCGAGAGAAAATAATTATTAAAAATAGAGCACATTTCATTCTCTTTGTCAGTAAGATACCCATAATTATTTTTAAGGGGACCTATCTTATCTCTAACTTTTTGTTCTATACACCTGGAAAAACTTTTGGGTTAGTTTTCGAATCCCTAGCAACTTTAATTTCGTAGTCCCGCTTAGCTTTTCTTATCCCTTTTAACGTCCTCTTAATGTCAATATACTGATTCGTAAGATGACCCTAACCTCTTTTGATACGCCTATAAATTCCTTTCTTCTGCCCTAAAAGATATTTGAGCCTATTATTCATCCATTTGGGTCATTTCTATTCGATCTAATTTCTTTATAGGGGATAAATGTTCTTTGGGCAGCATGTATAGTGTTCAGAAACTGCATATTGATAGCTCTTCATTACCCCAGTCCACAGATGATAAGTGTTCTCTAAGTCCATTGTAATCTGCTAAGCGAAAATCTGGGACCGTTACTGAGTTATTCCTACTATGAAACTTCCATTCAATGCCAAAGGTAATTGATTTGTGGTCGCTTGCCGAGTTCCTCTGTAATTTCTAAATTATTAACAAGGGTTCCTTGTTTGCCAGAACTAAGTCAAGCAGATTATTTCCTTGTAGGTTCTGTCACAAACTGCTTCAAAAACAATCTTGAACTACTTCTAAGAAATCGTTAGATTCTAAATTCCCAGTCAAAAATTCCAATCAATTTGACTAAAGTTGAAGTCACCCAGAATAACTACGTTATCGTGCATTGTGGCCTTAACAATTTCCTTTCTGTTAATGAGAGTCAGCAAGTGAGTCAGATTTGCTTGTGCGTCTCCATCCTCAGCGGATCGAACTAGAGTGTTTTCGATTGTTAGCCAAAGTAGAAGAGAACAGCGAGGTAGAAGACGTTGTTGTAGAGACTGACCTAAGTGTCTAGATCCATAAGTAAATACCACAGGAACCTCACACCAGTCGACCATGGAGGGCCCAAGAACTGTAGTTCAACCTATACACACTCAGTTAACGATATTCTGAGAAGAGAAACAGGCGAAGCAATGTTAGAAAGATGAAATCTCATGAATAAATTTATAAATGACTACATTACATTTCGTGCTTCAAGCTCAACTTTCAAACAATCGAGGATACCCAGATCCTCTTCCAATCATGGAGGAAGCATCTCATGTCAGCACGTACTGTACCTGTACACTTATTATTTTGTTAATGGAACATTATCATACGTGAGAGAGGAAATCTCCCAGGTGACAACAGCAAGGAAGAATGATTTTTGTCTCCTGTGGAATTACCGCTGTTACTGAGAAGTGGTGGTCACATCTTGTAGCAGTATTATCAAACACTCAGTCAGGATCCTACCAGATAAATATTCAGGCTGGCCTCATGAAACTCTCCCACCTGAATCAGAAAAAAGAAACATCGTTCACTTATTCGACATTGTCAAGACACACTGTGTCATGGGCGACAATAACACTGTCCCAGAGTAAAAACAGGGAAGATCTTATCAGCTCCCCAAACGAAATTAAGACTCACTAAATATTTGGGCGTTATTTTGGTTAATACACACACACACATGTATATATATATATATAATATATATATATATATATATATATATATATATATATATATATATATATATATATATATATATATATATATATATATATATATATGGAGTATATACAAGTCAGGGGTGAGCCTCTACCATTTTGTGCCCTGGACAAATGTTGTCCCTCACTCCAGCCAGTTGTGTATGGTAGAGTAAACAAAAATATAATATATACGATGCTGACACAAATAAACGTAAATACCCTCAAAACACGAAATTCAAAAGACAAGATAAAAGAAATGGAAAAGTATAAATTTTCTGATAATTCAACTAAACTGTTTAAGTGTAATCCAAGGTTCAGGTAATCATCGTGGCTTCACGGCTCTTGATCCAAACAACTGAGCTGCCATCCACTTCCTCGGATCAAACCTGATTACCTCGCAATCCCAGGCGCTGGTATAACCTTTATACATCAGCTTTCTACAGTGGTTGCGACAACACACATAACTAAAATAAAACGACTGAGTTACCCCCAAACACATCAATAACTTCCATTTTCTGTTATTTTTTCTCGCCTCTGCACTCTTTTCCTTGATCCGAGGAACTAGAGCTGCCCTCCTCTTCCCTGGATCAAACCTGACTACCTCCTATTCCCCAGGCGCTGGATGACCCTACACATTTAGCGCTTCCCCACTAAATACATTAATATTAATGACACCTTATTCCCTCTTTACATGTTTTCAGTAATAACCTGGAACGAACTGGAATTGGAACGACTTAACTGGAATGAGATCAATTCTGGAATGGTATGACTGGAATATGATAAATTTGGAATGGTATAACTGGGATAAGGTCAATTTGGAGTGGGTAACTGGAATAAGGTTAATTCTGGAATGGTATGACTGGAAAAAGGGAAAAAACTGAAATTATATTACTGGATAAGGAATTTGGAAGATAGACTGGAATTCAATAATTGGGGAATAACTGGAATCGGCGTGCTAGGTGTGGAAAGACTGAGAGGTTTTTTGTCTTGGAATAATAATAGACAAAATGAAAGGGGAATTCCAACTGAAAGGGGGAATAACCGTGTTCCAGAAAGAAAAAAGATGCCCTTGGGGGGAAAATTTAAGCCAATGATGGGAATGGGAATTTGGGAATTGGGGAGGGGGACGACCAACAATAGTTCAACCAGTACTACTACAACTACTGCTAGTACGACTATGCATACGATCCCAGCACTACTACTATTACTACTACTACTACTCCCAAAATAATAATAATAATAATAATAAAAATTTAAAAAAACCCGTA
>WNWK01025439.1:0-28567 GCA_009830355.1 Cherax destructor | reverse complement strand
CCCCCACTTACACCTTATTTCCCCCAAGCTCCTCATGCAGTCCAGTCATTAGCTGCTTCACATTCCACTACCACTGTATTAGGGAGTGGAATGTCATCTCCCTATCGCACAAGACTGTTGTTATAGTCGCCACTACTATGACCACCACTGTTCGAGCCTCAGATGCTCCTATGCTGTCACCTCTACATCAGTGTATGGACATAAACCGTGATTATGCTGATTTACGAAAATAGACTAGACCTTTTAGACCCCCAAAATTACACTTACAAAAGCATTTAAAAAAATAAACTTACATAAAAGGGTGAGTTTGGGGACCATCGTAAGTCGAGGTACCACTGTATCTCTCTCAAGACCCACACAACAAGCAGACTGCTCCGCGGTGACCCCCCCACTTCTCTACACACCTTATTCTCTCAAGCTTCCTCATGCTGTCCAGTCCTTGCTGCTTCACATTCCACTACCACTGTATTAGAGTGGAATGTCATCTCCTATCGCACAAGACTGCTGTTGTGTAGTCGTCACTACTATGACCACCACTGTTCGAGCCTCAGATGTCTCTATGCTGTCACCTCTACATCAGTGTATGGACATAACCGTGATTATGCTGATTTACGAAGTTGTATACTACCCTAGTGCGAGGGGCATATCTTAGTGAAATGACACTGTAGAAAAGTTTAAGAGTTAACTGAAGGACTCGGAGATCTTGATACTTTGTGACATGAAAAAGACATGAGAAATTATTACTTCTCCTAGTGCGACCGTTTGTCGTGATGGGGGGGTATTGCGCCCCCTGAACTGGGCCTCAATGTATATAATGTATATTTCCATTTTCTATAATTTTATATTGCTGATATTATCGATAATAGCTAAATCGTTAATATCTTGCTTTATATTATTATTAGACTCTTATTTAACTTAGCTCTATTTATTAGGTAGGATGTAATATTGTTGTGTTTGAGAGTGTGTAGTAACTGCCTTGGTGTTGGCAAACTACTGTTATGCTGCCGGCGTCTAGTTGCTGGGAGGAGTCAGTCTCTGAACACACCTGAGCTGGGTGGTTGTTCCTCTTTCCTCTCTCTCTCTGGCCTGCTGACCCTCGTCGAGTCAACACCTCACTCCATTTCTTCTTGTTTTCTCGACATTAGACTCTGTTGGGTAGAGTATGCATTTGTGGGTGAGGCGAATCATACTTCTCAGGACTCTGTGTAACTCTGTTCACAGAGAATAGACTAGACAGTGATTTTTCGACGTTTTTCTGGGTTGTGTGTCACTTTGACACTCTTTGAAAACTCAGGTCTCAAGCTATAGCTCTGGACCTACTTCGATAAGGCATCTGTGCACCGCCACAGTTTGGGATTGTTTATGCTGAACCTAGCTTCAGTAGAAAGGGAGTTTTGGGACTGTTTTGGAGGATCTACTGATGGTCCCCAGTTAGGGTCGATTTTCTATCTCCTTGTTCCTGACGCTGTGTTGCTGTTGCCTGTTATATTGCTGTTCGGCGAAGTGGTCATTTTACTGGACAATCAAGCTGTTCTGATTGTCAGTTTGTTAGTGCAGCTAGCTTTTGAGAGGTTGTTCTGTCGTACACTGGTTGAGTCGGGTCATAGTTACCGGGAGCACACTCATACACACATTTATTCCTACTTGTATATATTATTGTATTTACGGACATTGTACCTGATGGTACTTCTGAGTCATTTATATATATGTGCCCTCAGTACAGACTTATTGTATATGAGAGCAGTGTAGGAGCTACCCTCCTAATTAACCTAATTGATATCTTAATTAATATCTTTATATTTGATTTACTTTGCTACCCTAGATTTTCTCACTTTGTTAATAAATCTTTTAAATCATTTACTTTGGTTAGTACCCTATCAGTTGCAATCATCTAAAGCTATATAATATGTCGGATAACTGAACCAGGATACTGACTTTGTTGCAAAAGCCCAGTAACAGGCTGGATGCTAGAAGGGCTATCCTTTCTAGTGTTCACTGGAGATATCTATTATTAATAGATATCGTGTCATTTTGTAACAATGTGCAAGGCTTTATGGATGATTATCACCCTAACCAAGCTGTTGCAGGCTGTGTTGGCCACATGTACAATGACACTGTGGTGTCCCATTTCAGGAATGTTTTAACCCTTTCAGGGTCCGTGCCGTAGTTCTACGGCTTTGAGTTCAGGGTCCAAACCGTAGTTCTACGTCATGAGCTCAGCTCACTCAGATAAGCTGTGAGCGGTAAATTTGGGCCTGGATGTGAGAGAATACATCTATGTGGTAAGTGTGCACCACATAAAACAAATCCTGCAGCACACAGTGCATAATGAGTGAAAAAAAACTGAAACCGTAATTTTCGATTAAAACAGCGACTTTGCAGTGTTTTTTCGTGTACTTTTTATAGTTGTATTTGCGATTTCTTGATCTCATTTGATAGAATGGAAGATATATTACAGATATAGAGATGATTTTGATTGGTTTTAGTATTGGAAATGGCTTGAAACTGAGCTCAAAGTAGCGGAAATGTTAAATTTTTGCCAATGTTCAAGAGTAAACAAATGACCTCACACGTCTAATACGCGCCAGCTGGTGGGTCTAATATACGTTCACAAATGTGGTGATATTATTTGTACAAATATTACAATATTGCATAACAATAAATCTTTCATTTTTTGGTTTGAATAAAAATTCTTTATGTGAATAAAAAATAAAAATGGAATTCATTTGTAAAGACTGAAAACGTAACTAATGAACAGAGGAAATGTTAGTTTAGTGCCAGGAATGCCTGCATTGTTTATTCTGCACCCTATTTTGAACTTTGAGTTAAATTGGCTAAATTTCCAAGTTCCAATCACTTTATTTTGTAGTTGAAACAGGTGATTGGGCAATTTTTTGTGCTCAATCAATAGAATAGAAGTAATACTAGTGAAATAGCAAAGAATTTGGTCGACTGGAATAATGTAATTGGCCTAAAATGGGAGTTAAAGTTGGCAAAATCACCGATGTGTAAATATCGCTGACACATCAAAATTCGCGAGAGCATAATTTCGTCAATTTTCAATCAAATTTTGTACTTTTTGTTTTATTACCTTCAGAAAAAGATTCTCTACCATTTCATAAGAAAAACTAAGAATTTTTTTTTTTAAATTCTTGGACACTGGTGCACCCCTTCCAAAAATGGCCTTGGAACCTGAAAGGGTTAAAGAAATGCCAGACACAGAGCTCCCTGGACAGATTTTTTGTGAGAGAAAGTTCCAGTGACTCTTAACCTGGTCCTAGTGGCATTAAAAAAAAAAGGCCAGTAACCCCAGAAAAGAACTTGGCACCTGCAGTGTTAATGGAAGGGGATTCCCCTTCCAAACACTAGCATACTACATCCTCAACCCCTCCTCCCATCTTCCACACATCAACAACTCTTCAATAAATGTAAGTGACATGTTATTGTACTATTATTTCTTTATTTCTCATTGTTTTGTGTGTAATTTAATGTCTATATGTTGTAAAAAAATATTTTATTTTAATACATTTGGGTGTCTGGAACGGATTAATTTTATTTCCATTACGTATTTATGGGGAAAATAGATTCGGAGTTCGTGATAATCGGTGTTCATGACGTCCTCTGGAACGGATTAATCACGAAAACCGGGGGCTCACTGTATATATATTTTTTAACATGTCGGCCGTTTCCCACCGAGGCAGGGTGACCCAAAAAGAAAGAAAAACCCGAAAAAAGAAAAAACTTTCGTCATCATTCAACACTTTCACCATCAATCATACATAATCACTGTCTTTGCAGAGGCGGTCACACACGACAGTTTCAATTCACTACAACCAATATCCCAAACCCCTCCTTTAAACTACAGGCATTGTACTTCCCACCTCTAGGACTCAAGTCAGCCAAACCAATTTCCCTGAATCCCTTCACAAAATATTACCCTGCTCACACTCCTATATTACAATATGCTATTTGAAAGTTAGTACATATTACAAGCACTGCAAAAATATCAACATGTACGTTCTTAAAAATAAGCAAAGAACCTAATGCAAAATCAGATCATCCAATAAAAGCAAACTGAGTAACAAATGCTGCACTGTACACACAAAATTAGTACAGTACTTGAAAAAAAAGTACACATAAAAGGTGAAATCAATTAAATACAGTGGTACCCCGAGTTTCGAACAGCTCCCAACTCGAACAATTATGTAAGTGTATTATTGTAAGTGCTTTTGTAAGTGTATTTTTGGGAGTCTGAAACGGACTAATCTAATTTACATCATTCTTTATGGGAACAAATTTGTTCAGTAACGGCACTTGAACAGCCTTCTGGAATGAATTATGGCCGAAACTCGGGGTACCACTGTACATTTTCAAAATATCCTTCCCACTTCAGAACAGTTATACTAAATTTGTATTTCATGTAATTGTAGACCATAAAAACCCAGTCATTTACAATATATTACTATGAAATAGCAAGACCATTACTTGCCTGTAACACTCAGCTGGTGTAGGTGGCTGGCATTGGCGGCTACAGACATTATTTTATCAGCCTACCATCATACTCTGCAAAGATACAGGATAAATAAAATGCATGTCTCAATAACATGGCACAGCAGATGCATGTTGCTCAGAGAGCCAGATTATCTACCACTGTTGCCAATTAGCTGAATGGGTGACTGAATGGTCATAGCATTACCCTAAGCTAGATTTTGCTTAATGAGTAGAGAGCAAGACCAATACTAAATTTACTCATTATTTTTATGAACAATTTAAAACACCTCTCAGTTTAAATTACGTATTTGTTAACCCTTTCAATGTTGATACATACTCCCAAATTAACCTTTTCATTGTCTCGGTGTGGGTGTGGGTAGTGGTGGGTGTGGGTGGTGGTAGATGTGTTGCGGCGGTGGCGGTGATCATAATCTTTATAGCAGCTGTCAGTATTTTAACCTTGTCCTTGTTTTGGTTATCGTCATTTTGATACTTGTTGTCATCATTAGATACGTTTTGGTGATTGTCATAATACGTATAATAATTATGTACCTTTATACAGTAATAAAAATAGTACAACAATTTTAAATGTGTCTGAGATATCAGTATTATAAATACATATCCATGAAATATGGTTAATTATTTACCTATAGATGGCTTTAAGAGCTGTTTTCTCACAGTCTAGCCTGAGACCAAGATTTCCTATGATTCTGCACCTAGTCAGCCAGGCCTTTGCTACTTACAAGTCTGAAAGCTCATTAACCTCACAATCTGGCCAGTTTGACACAGTCTGCAGAAACTTGCAGAGGAGAGGGATTGAACAGCCTTTGATCTTGGTCACCATGTATGCTGCCTGTACTTACAGCACCCCTACATTTTACTGGGTTAATCTTACACAAACTGTATCTCTGCTACTCCTATCACTTATTTCTATGGGGAGCTTTAACCCTTTGACTGTCGGAGGCCCCATTCTGAAACTGTCATTCTATGTCGGAAAATTTGGGAAAAAAAAATAAATTATTTTTTCTTATGAAATGATAGAGAATCTTTTCCCGATTGTAATGACAACAAAAGTATGAAATTTGATTAAAAACTTACGGAATTACGCTCTCGCAAAGTTAGCGATGTCAGTGATATATACGCATCGGCGATTTCGCCGACTTTGAGCCCTATTTTAGGCCAATTCCATTGGGACAGTCGATCAAACTCATAGCTATTTCTTTAGAACTCCATTTCTTCTATCGATTGAGTACAAGAAATCACCAATTTACCGATTTCAACTACCCAATAAAGTGGTAAGAAAATGGCAATTTCGCCAATTTCATGCAAAATAAAAAAGATGTCAATTTCAAAATAGGGTCCAGAATAAAAAATGCAGACATCCCTAGCACTAAAATAAGATGTTATCTGTTCATTAGTCATGTCTTTAGGCCCCTCTTACATTACTCTTGCTTTCTATTTTGATTTTTATTCATACAAAAATAGAAGATTTATTGTTATGCAGACTATTGCATTATTGTAAAAACTGTATAAATAATATCTGTGCACTTGTGAAAGAATATTAGACTCACCAGTTGATGTGTATTTGACGCATGGTGTGATTTGTTTACTTTTGAACATTGGCAAAAATCGAACATTTCCGCTACTTTGAGCTCAATTTCAAGATCGTTTACATCATGAAACTAATCAAAATCATCTCTATTCCTGTAATATGTTTCCCATTCTATCAAATGAGACCATGAAAAAGAGAATACAACCATAAGACTATACGAAAACACACCTCAAAGACGGCGTTTTAATTAAAAAAAACGGTCGGAGTTTTTTTTTTCTCATTTTGTACTGCTTGCTGCAGGATTTTTTTTATACTGCGCACACTGACCACACAGACCCATTCTCTCACATGTGGGCCTACCAGCTTTCTCCTGCTTGATTTGAGGCCGCTAGAATTTAGGCGTATAAATACGTCCGAAACATTGGCTCGTAAGACGTAAATATACGTCCGAAACAGTCAAAGGGTTAACAATGGCTTCCAAAAGAATTTGGACAAATTTATTATATCTCTACTGATATCAATTAGTTTGCCATTTAACTTCTCACATATTTAGTGCATACAGCCTCTCCCCACTTAATGACAGAGTTCCGTTCCTAAGACTAAGTCGGTAAACAAATTTGTTGCTAAGTGAGGAGCATACTATGTATAATGGTAGTGGGTTTGTGACAACTATGTTTGATATTGTTTTAATGTCACCTTTGCACCATTTATAACATTTCTGGTATATTTTTAAATGTTTATAGAGTAGTGTACTGTATAATGTAATAAACAGATAGGAGGAATCAGCTCTAATATACATTATTTAGGTATGCATACTGGTCAAAGAGCCTGTCGTAAGTCCGAGTTGTCGGTAAATGAGTATGTCGCTAAGTGAGGAGAGGCCGTATGTACTAGGGATGTATCGGATGTGAAAAATTTAGATATCCGGTATGCGAATGTGTATACGGATGTCTTACTTACTCATTTTACGGATGCGAATGCGGATGCGGATGTAAGAAATTGTGCGGATATTCCGGGGATTTTGGATGCAGATGTAAGAAATTGTGCGGATGTTCCGCGGATGTTGATGCGGATGTATATGCGGATATCTGTTTGCTGTGAAATGCGGATGCGGATACGGATGTAAGAAATTGTGTGGATGTTCCGCAGATGCGGATGCGGATGCGAATATCCGATACATCACTAGTATGTACATATAAACTAAATAACTACAGTATTTAATGCTTCACTTTTTCTTTTTCAAATATTAATCAACATTACAGATTAGTATTCATAGTAATGTGCACATTACCAACTCACCAGAAAAACTAAAGCCATGTCTGTCATTTATCTCATATCTTATCAGACAAACAGTCTTGATCTTATCTACAATATCTTCCCTAAGTCTATATTATGTAACAAAGCACTGGAGCAATACATACCTTTGCCCAATTAAAACTAATTTAATCTACCAATTTCAACTAAGTCTGATATGATAGTAACAAACCGAACAAGAACTAACAAAAGCAACAAGTCAACAATATTGCTTACCTTCCCCTATCCCTAGTTTCCCATCAGGAAGTAAATGGTTATGGTGATACCAACAAGATGTGGATAGACACTTAGGAACAGTTCCGGGAAACATTTTTCCACAAGTGGCTACTTCAGCCCTAAACAGACAATTTAGAGAGGAACATATATGGTGGCAAGAGCCACGTGACATGTAGCAAGAGGGTGGAGAAGACATTAGTGAAGCTATGAGTAAGATGGGATGAGGTTACAAAGAACCTGCCTAGCATGGGCCAGTAGGCCTGGTGCAGCACTCCTCTGTTCTTACATTCTTAAGTGGGTATCACGTGATAGCCATATCAAATAAGAGTAACATTCTGTTTTTAAAAGTCTGGGTATACCAAACCTGCCAGGTTTCTGTGGAATGGTGTTAGTGACAGAAATTAAAGCAGCCTCCACCCGTTTTATCTACATAAATTATTTTCACAAATGACTAACTTTGCTTCATTCTCTTTCATTGCAGGACCACACACAAACAAGGAGGCTTCAGAAAAAGCAGTTGGGTATATGAAAGATGAGGTAAACCACAGCATTGGTGAAATGAAAGTGGTGCAATGATGCATCTGTGGAGACAAAGAATGTTATCCACGGGGGGTAAAGAGAGGGGAATGTATGAGAGTAGAGTGATTCCAGCACTCTTATATGTGTGTGAGAAGCATGGGTCGTGAATGTTGCAGGGAGGAGGAGGCTGAAGGCAGTGGAGATGTCGTGTCTGTGGGCAATGTGTGAGGTAAATACTATGCAGAGTATTCGCAGTTTGGAGATTAGGAGGAGGTGCGAAGTTACTAAAAGTATTATCCAGAGGACTGAGGAGGGGAGCAAAATAGGATGACTTGGAGGGTGTATAAATCTGTAGTGGAGGAAGGCAAGGTAGGGATCATCACAGGAGAGGATGGAGGGAGGGAGTAAAGGAGGTTTTGTGTGCAAAGAGCTTGGACATCCAGCAGACATGTGTGAGTGTGTTAGATGGGAGTGGAGGCAAATGGCTTTTGGGGACCTGACAAGATGTTGGAGTGTGAGCAAGGTAACATTTTGTGAAGGGATTCAGGGAAACCAGTCAGCCAGTCTTGAGTCCTGGAGGTGGGATGTACAGTGCCTGCAATCTTAAGGAGGGTGGGGATATTTGCTATTTGGAGGGTTATCTGAACTGTCGTATATGCGCGCCTCTGGCAAGACAAGATATAGTATTAATGATGGCGAAAATGTTTCTTTTTCGGGTCATCATACCTCTGTGGGAGATGGCCAGTGTGTTAAAAAAATAATACCAATCCAGTAGTAGTATGAAAAAAAGAAAAAAAAAGAAAGAAAAAGAGGAAGAAAAGGAGGGGAAAAAATGAAGAAATCAAAGAAAAAGAACAAAAGAAAAAAGGAAAAAGAAAAAAGGAAAAAGAAAAAAAAGAAAAAAAAAAGGAGAAAAGAAAATAAAGAGCATCAGAAGCAATATTGAACAATAATAAACATTACCTGCTGTTTACCAGTACAGTGGTACCTCTACTTACTAGCAGCTCAAAACTCGAACAATTATGTAAGTGTATTTTTGTAGGTGCTTTTGTAAGTGTATTTTTGGGGGTCTGAAATGGATTAACCTAATTTTCATTATTTCTTATGGGAAAATTTTTTTTCGGTATCGGCACTTGAATAGCCGACTGGAACGAATTTTGCTCGTAAGTAGAGGTACCACTGTATTTAGAACTGAAAGCTTGTCTACTCATGCAGCCCAATCAGAGGATAAGCTTTCTAAGTGGCTGATATTATCCAATGTTGCTACTTACAGACTGCAGTCCTACATAGCCATCACAACATGGCTGATCCAGGACTGTTTACAGGATCCTGTCAATTAGCCTTTATTCCAACAATATTTATTACATTTGCTGTTAGGACCTCTGCTAGAAACATGGTTGTTCCCTTGTTTTACCCCTTTCAATTGTGTTTATCCTACACCTCTTAGGATATCACTCACTCAAAGTTAATCTGTATTGATTGAGAGGCCATGTAAAGTCATTTGTATGCTTCAGAATTATTTATGACATAACTGCAACTAACCTTGGGAATTTTCTATTCCAACAGTCTGGCCTATGGCAAGACTTCCTTGTTGGCTGAATGATCAGCCAGGTTATTGCTATCTCCAGCCTGAAAAAAGGGCCTGATCTTTTCTGTTCACACAAATAGGTAACAACAAGGCAATTGACACTCGTCCATCTCTATTGTCTACTTTCATAGCTAATGGTTGATGACCTCTTGACTGTTTTTTACTTCTAGTGGTGGCTCACCGGTTCCACCAATCATCCGACTACATGTTGGCTAGAAGTTACTCTCCTTTGCCTCATTTGAGAAATTGATGAATACATACTTACATTACTAAAATTTGTACTAGCTTGGATCATACTGCTTAAACAGGTACTACATCATATCCCCACTAAAATCCTGAGGATATTACCACAGGTAATTACCTAATTATAATTACTATATACCTATTTGTAACTACTGGAGCAGGCCTATACATGAAGTGTCCAATCTTTATTATGTTCATCATGTGATTTTTATAAATATCCAATGGTTGTAGACTCTACTACCTCACTTTTTTTAATTTATTCCATTTTCCACCATTTTACTTTATGAAAAAAAACTCCAGTATCCCTTTGGTTCAACTTTTTCTTAATTTACATCTGTGGACTTTTGTTATGCCATATTGACAGCATAAAAACCTCTTTACCCGCTCTTTCATATCCTTTTATAACCTTACAGTAAACCCTCGATTTACTGAACCGGGATTTAAAGGACTTTGGAGATACAAGACAATATTCACTAGGTTCACCAATTTGGAAACAATGGATAAAGTACACTAATTACAAAATTGTCCATAGTTACAATCACAGCAAAACAACCCTCTTCTTTTATTTACCACAATCACCATTACTAACCACCTGCTTTTCCCCATTAGTCAATTAAATCGAAGGCTTTAGTATACATACCTAGTTACAGTGGAACCTTGGTTTTCATTTGCCCTGGTTTTCGTCTAATTCGGTTTTCGACGACTTTTTTCGTCAAAATATTGTCCCAGTTTTCATTCGTCACCTTGGTTTTCGTCCACCATACTGAACGCGTCCGCCTACCCGCGCCCACACAAAGCATCCCACGCACGCATTCTGAGTCAGTCTGGCTTTGTTGGTGGTAGAGGGTGGTAGTGATGGTGGTAGAGGGTGGTAGTGGTTGTTAGTGATGGTGGTAGAGGGTGGTAGTGGTTGTTAGTGATGGTGATAGTGATGGTGGTAGAGATAACCTCTCCTCCCTCTCCCCTCCTTGCCGTCTTTCATACGCCAACGAGAGTCTTCAATAAAGGTAAAACTTATTTAAATGTTCATTTATCCATTAAAATTAGTGCTTTACCTGGAGAGAGTTCCAGGGGTCAACGCCCATGCGGCCCGGTCTGTTTTCTGTATGTAAAACTATATTCTCTATAAAATGTATTTTTTGTTAATATTTTTGGGTGTCTGGAACGGATTAATTGGATTTACATTATTTCTTATGGGAAATATTGTTTTAGTTTTCGTCGAATTTGGTTTTCGTCAGACTCTCGGGAACAAATTAAAAATGAAAACCGAGGTTCCACTGTATATACATCTCTTCTTCCTATCAGCTAGCAAAGCAAAATTTTGGCAATTACAGTGGTAACTCGAGTTACGATGGTCCCCAAAATCGCCCTTTTATGTAAGTTTATTTTTTTAAATGCTTTTGTAAGTATATTTTTGGGGGTGTAAAAGGACTAGTCTATTTTACATTATTCCTTATGGGGATAAATTCGTTTGGTAATGGACTTGAACAGCATTCTCGAACAAAAAAATATCGTAACTCGAGGTACCACTGTACTGACAAACATTCACATGACTTCTTGTTTTTTATTTCTGTGCCAGGAAATGTGGAATGTCTTTCTGCTAAGTCTCTCTTGCCACCTGTTTTACTCAGAGCTAATTTTTAGTGACCTGACCTCTCCTCAGATTTCATCTTCTTTATCAATTCGCACACGACTAACACCCACTACCATATCCACTCTGCCTTCCAGAAGTTGTTTCAGAAGAAATAGTGTGTTCATTCTCAGGAAGTCCTCAATCCTGACTTCGCTGAAAATGAAAAATTCATCTTTTCGCTAATAAATCTTTCATAAAATAGGATAGTCTTCTCAATTCCACTGAAAAGGATGCACTAATCTCCCATCAACTATTTTTTTTTCCATCAAAGAGTTGTATGCCAAGGCCCCAAAAAAATCCCATTTCCTGGCTTCTCTCATGTCAGCACAAGTCATGCTTAATGACCCAATTCTATGGCTGAGGGCAGCCATTGCCAATCGATGCATTAATGTTTACAAGGTTCCATACCACCAGTTGCCAGCCTTTCTGGTTTATTATTATTTACATAAAACTCTCCCACCATTTCTTATCACCCTTCATTCCACAGCCAGAACAGAGGGTTTTCTCAACCCTTCTTTCACTAAGAAAAAACCCTTTTGTCCTATGTTGACACGGAGCTCCTCCTGCAGTTGGACCACAGTACACATTCAAGGTTTCCAAAGCTTTCCTAGAAAGGGGAGGGGCTCTTTTCATGTGCCTTTTCCAATACTTTTCAGAGGAAGGCTACAAGCACATTGCTTATCTTAAGAAACCCTCGACATTCCTCTAGAACTGTCCATCACACAAGAGAGTCAAGAGTTATTCCTCTAGGAAACAATGCATCCTCAGTTATACCTCTTCCAGGTTTCGTCTGCATTTTTCTTGTTGTACAAAATGGGAAGCCTTGCCTCATCTTCTACCTAAAAAATTCTTAATGCTTGGATGAGTCTTTCCAGGTTCAAGATGGAGACCTTAGCCAAGGGTCAGATGGCCACCACCTACATGACTGGGCCTCCTCATCTGAAGTGTACAGAACTTTTCACCTTGTGCCTATTAACCTGAACTTCCACTATTACTTCTGCTTCTGCTTCATGGAAGTCAATTTTTTCACAATGTCCCACGGTCACTGAGTTTCTAAGTGTGCACTACACTCTCTATGTATAGGAATTTTTTCATCCTTGCCAGAATTGAAATAAAATATAAGGAACTTTGTGAAATTCTATTCAAAACCTCCAATCATAATACAGAGCCTCTAAACTAGAATTTTACCATTCCTTACCATGTTTTATTCCATTATATAGATTACGTAGAATACATTAACATTCTAAAAATTTTAATATCTGTTAAATGTAAGAAATGTAGATCAAGTGTTATCAAAGTACTTTTTATGCAAGATAACAATAACATTCTTAGAAGCTACATATTATTGAAGATTTGACAATAACTCACAATTACTGGGGTTGATAGCATGGTCTCTGTTGGTGTCTGGGTCAGCTGCCACTTGCTGGACAGCAATCGCTGCTTAACACCAGCAGGGAAGTTGGGTGGAGGGCATTAACTTGTGGAACACTCTTACTGCATTCTAACCAAGCCTTCCTTAACCCAAACAACTTGTTAAGTTTATTTAAGTAATTATATATTCATGCTACTCGAATCCAGTTATTTACAATTTTACAAGGCTTCTTCACATATCATGGTCTCATTTAATTAGAGCTGCTATAGTGTCTTTCCAAAACTGCAAAACTGAAATAAGTCATGCTATAGTACTTTAATGACAAGTGAGCTCTGAATACATAATACTACAGCTGTCTCTCCCAAACTAGGAATTTACCAAGCATTAAGAGTTTATAGCAAGATAAAACTGATACACTCTTACACTAGGGTCTAACTAGTGAATGCCAAAACTCGCCTACCAAACTACAAAAATAACCTGGAGACTAAAATATTAGAAAAATCACATCAAAATTATTTCCTGTAACATATACTTTATCTCTGTATTTAGGATGTTTTTCAATTCTAGAACAGCAAGCACACAAGAAAAAATTTATAATCCTGATGGTAGCACATATTTATATATATATATACATACTATATGAAAACCTACACAACACACAATGACAAACTCAGCCCTCTACCACTCTGACCTCAATGTAAATATGGGAGTCCTGAAGTAGTAAATTTCCTAATTTCCTTAAAGATGATGAAAAACGGGCAGAATGGATGCCTCAAATACGTAAATGGTTATATGTTTCAGTGAGGCTTATGAAACATGCATATTTCAAAGAACGTCTTAACATTTCAGTGTGGAGTTGGCAAATGACTTTGGAATACACATCACAAAGGAAAATGCCACTCATAGGGTTACTTTGCTTCCGTTAACTATGTGGGATAGGAGATAAAAACGTACAGTAACCCACGGAGAATGAAATACTGTACTCAACTAATGAAGGTCCAGATATGTGGATGTAACCCAGCACTACGGTACGGCAACTACCCCCCAAAACTTTCCTAATATCTCAGATAAAACCTTACTGGCTTAACGACTGTTAATAGCATTACTATTAGTCCATAACAGTGGACGGTAGCTAATAATTACAAACCTGAGACAGCAGTTTAATGCGAGAGATAAGTTATCAGAGATGACATACGACTTTGAATAAATGCCATGAATCTGGACAACACGACTATGTGAACAGACGTGCCTCTTACCATCCTGTCGTATAGTCAATCCATTTCCACTGGAGCTATGTGCTACACCTCATATAATTACTGAAATAACGAGGAAAGGTTCCTTAGTAGAATGACAACAGAGAAGTCACCATCATAAGATCGAAAATATAATAAACACTGAAATGACGAACATAAAAGACGGAAGAGCATCGTTGTCCACGGGAGAGAGAATCACGAGGGTTGTCGCAGCGCACATAGTGCCAGGAATACTTTACCACGGTATCGACATGGAGTGTAATGGCATTCACTGCATCTATACTCTTCTACAGATCTCATGAAATTACGTCACGAACATGGTTGACCAATCCCAGCGTCCCAGTAACAAGTGCGCTCCAGTCAAACATAACATGCATACACTCACTCATACATGTCATTCATATAGACGTACAAAACATTAATAATAATATCTTTATTTACTACAAGTACATGCACAAGGTATACAGGCTTAGCTGACATCAATGACATACTACTATGTAGAAAGCCCGCTTGTTATGCAGAACATTTTGGGCAAATTAGGTCAGTTTTTTTATCCCAGGATGTGACCCACACCAGTCGACTAACTCCCAGGTACTCATTTTACTGATGGGTGAACATAGACAACCGGTGTAAAGAAACACGCCCAATGTTTCTACCCTCGCTGGGAATTAAACCCAGATCCTCGCCGTGTGAAGCGAGAGCTTTAGCCACCAGGCTAACATTCATATGATAATTATGGAAATCCGATCTTTGTGAGAGTCTGGCCATGATTTATTCCTAAAAATGTCAAATATTACGTTGCTTTTGTCACGGACATTATTTTGTTTTGCAAATGTAAGAAGCGTAACTAGACCTAACGAAACCCAACCCAAAATAACGCAACCTAATATAAAATAACCTTACTCCGCCAGCGGCTGAAATGGGATTAGCGCGCCTTTGTTTACATTCGATTCATCGCTGTTGACGCTTGTTGTGATTGGTCACAAGCGTCAATATTAACCGTTGATTGGCCCTGACGTGCTGCACGTCCCAAAATTAATATTAATTTTACTAATATCACCCTAAATGACAATTTGCACAAAAAATATGTTTGTGCTTTAAACAGAAAAAATAATGGGTGATTTCTCAAAAGGACGAGATTTCCATATTAGCCGTCATACATAACATTCACATACTCATGCATAACAGCAACAACCCACCTAAAACCAATATTAACTCAACAAAAATCGCAGTAAGAATTATCACGCAATCCAATCCCAAGCAACAACCCACCCCCCCCACTCTTCAAAGACCTAAATTTACTCACTGTCCAGAACATCCACACTTACTACTGTGCAACCTACTTGTACAGAACCATAAATTCAAATATTAACCCTGAACTAAAACGATTTCTTGATAGCTGTGACAGGACCCATAGGCACAATACCAGACAGAAAAATCTCTATGACATTCACCGTGTCCGGCTAAATCTATACAAACGTTCAATGTACATTAAAGGGCCTAAAATCTGGAACTTCCTACCTGAAAACTCCAGAACTGTTGACTCAGCCACCATTTTCAACACTATCATCAAAAAACATCTTATCTCACTAACACACCCCACCATCACCTAAATACATGAAAACCACCGATTCACGCGCACACACACACACACACACACACACACACACACACACACACACACACACACACACACACACACACACTCACTCCAGGAATTCAGAATAGGGAGGTATACCAACAAGTGCTGGATGAAATACACACAACCGAGGAGGAGGTGAAGAAGCTGCTATGTGAACTCGATACCTCAAAAGCGGTGGGACCGGACAACATTTCTCCGTGGGTCCTTAGAGAGGGAGCAGAGATGTTGTGTGTGCCACTAACACAAATCTTCAACACATCCATTGAAACTGGGCAACTACCTGAGGCGTGGAAGATGGCAAATGTAGTCCCAATTTTTAAGAAAGGAGACAGACACGAGGCATTAAACTACAGACCTGTGTCACTGACGTGTATAGTATGCAAAGTCATGGAGAAGATCATCAGGAGGAGAGTGGTGGAGCACCTAGAAAGACACAAGCTTATAAACGACAACCAGCACGCTTTCAGGGAAGGAAAATCCTGTGTCACAAACCTACTGGAGTTTTATGACAAGGTAACAGAAGTAAGACACGAGAGAGAGGGGTGGATAGACTGCATTTTTGGACTGCAAGAAGGCGTTCGACACAGTTCCTCACAAGAGGTTAATGCAAAAGCTAGAGGAACAGGCACACGTAACAGGAAAAGCACTGCAATGGATCAGAGAATATCTGACGGGGAGGCAACAACGAGTCATGGTACGTGACGAGATGTCAGAGTGGGCACCTGTGACGAGTGGAGTTCCACAAGGGTCAGTCCTAGGACCTGTACTGTTTTTGGTATATGTGAATGACATAACGGAAGGGATAGACTCAGAAGTGTCCCTGTTTGCAGATGATGTGAAGTTAATGAGAAGAATCAAATCAGTCGAGGATCAGGCAGGACTACAAAGAGACCTGGACAGGCTGCAAGCCTGGTCCAGTAACTGGCTCCTTGAATTTAACCCTGCCAAATGTAAAGTCATGAATATCGGGGAAGGGCAAAGAAGACCGCAGACAGAGTATAGTCTAGGTGGCCAAAGACTGCAAACCTCACTCAAAGAAAAAGATCTTGGGGTGAGTATAATACCGAGCACATCTCCTGAGGCACACATCAATCAGATAACTGCTGCAGCATACGGGCGGCTGGCAAACCTAAGAATAGCGTTCCAATACCTCACTAAGGAATCATTCAAGACTCTGTATACCATATACGTCAGGCCCATACTGGAGTATGCAGCACCAGTTTGGAACCCACACCTGGTCAAGCACGTCAAGAAATTAGAGAAAGTGCAAAGGTTTGCAACAAGACTAGTCCCAGAGCTAAGGGAATTGTCCTACGAAGAAAGGTTAAGGGAAATCGGTCTGACGACACTAGAGGACAGGAGGGTTAGGGGAGACATGATAACGACATATAAAATACTGCGAGGAATAGATAAGGTGGACAGAGACAAGATGTTCCAGAGAGGGGACACAGAAACAAGGGGTCACAATTGGAAGTTGAAGACTCCTATGAGTCAAAGGGATGTTAGGAAGTATTTCTTCAGTCATAGAGTTGTCAGGAAGTGGAATAGCCTAGAGAGCGACGTAGTGGAGGCAGGAACCATACATAGTTTTAAGACTAGGTTTGATAAAGCTCATGGAGCAGGGAGAGAGAGGACCTAGTAGCAATCAGTGAAGAGGCGGGGCCAGGAGCTATGACTCGACCCCTGCAACCACAAATAGGTGAGTACAAATAGGTGAGTACACATACATACAACAGGCCTAGTGTCAAATCGACATGTGCCTAGGACAAAATGGTAACTAACTAACTAACACACACACACACACACACACATGATGGACATGATACTGGAAAACCTGATGCACCAACATGTCAGGGACACGACCAGAGAGAGGGGAGAAGATGAACCAGCAAGACTGGACCTTGTATTCACCCTGAACAGCGCAGATATTGAAGACATAACGCACGAGAGCCCCCTGGGAGCCAGTGACCATATGGTGCTTAGCTTTGAGTACATTGTAGAGCTACAGGTGGAGAGGGGAAACAGTACCGATAGAGACAAACCAGACTTTAAAAGAGGAAACTACACGGGCTTGAGGAATTTCCTGCAGGACATCCAGTGGGAAAGGGAAATGGAAGGACTGACAATAAATGAAATGATGGAATACGTAGGGGCAAAGTGCAAGGAGGCAGAGGAACTGTTTATACCCAGAGGCAAATGTTTAAATGGGAAGGCCAGAAAGAGCCCCTGGTTTACCCAAAGGTGCAGGGAGGCAAAGAATCAGAGTATCAGAGAATGGAAACGGTACAGAAGGCAAAGAACCCAAGTAAACAAAGAGATTAGTAGAAGAGCTAGAAACGAGTATGCACAAGTACGGAGGGAGGCCCAGAAACAGTACGAAACGACATAGCATCGAAAGTTAAGTCCGACCCGAAACTGATGTTCAGTCACATCAGAAGGAAGACAACAGTCAAGGACCAGGTGATAAGGCTGAGGAGAGAAGATGGGGAACTCACAAGTAATGATCAAGAGGTATGTGAGGAGCTCAACTTGAGGTTTAAGGAAGTATTCACAATGGAGGAAGGAAGGCAGCTGGGTAGACAGGACATGGTTCGTCACCAACAAGGGATGTACCAAGTGCTAGAGGGCATACACACAACTGAGGAGGAAGTGAAGCAGTTACTCAGTGACCTCGATACCTCAAAGGCGATGGGTCCGGACAATATCTCCCGTGGGTTCTTCGGGAAGGAGCTGAGGTACTGAGTGTGCCACTTACCACAATATTCAACACATCCCTTGAAACTGGGCAGCTACCTGAGGTATGGAAGAAGGCCAACGTAGTCCCCATTTTTAAAAAGGAGACAGAAAAGAGGCACTAAACTATAGACCGGTGTCACTTACATGTATAGTGTGCAAAGTCCTGGAGAAAATCATCAGGAAAAGAATGGTGGAACACCTTGAGTGGAACAGGATAATAAACACCAGACAGCATGGATTCCGGGAAGGCAAATCCTGTGTAACAAACCTCCTAGAGTTCTATGATAAAGTAACAGAGGTAAGGCAGGAGAGAGAAGGGTGGGTTGATTGCATTTTCCTGGACTGCAGGAAGGCCTTCGACACAGTTCCTCACATGAGATTAGTAAAGAAGTTGGAAGAACAAGCAGGTATAACAGGAAGGGCACTGGAATGGATCAGGGAATACCTCAAAGGGAGGCAACAACGGGTCATGGTGCGTGGTGAGGTATCACAGTGGGCGCCTGTGACGAGCAGTGTACCGCAGGGGTCAGTCCTAGGACCAGTGTTATTCCTGGTATATGTAAATGACATGACGGACGGGATAGACTCAGAAGTGTCTCTATTCGCGGATGATGTGAAAATAATGAGGAGAATCACATCGGAAGAGGACCAGGCAAGGCTGCAAACAGACCTGGACAAGCTCGACATCTGGTCTAGCAGTTGGCTTCTCGAATTTAATCCCTCCAAATGCAAAGTCATGAGGATCGGAGAAGGGCAAAGAAGACCGCTGACAGAGTACAAGCTAGGCGGACAAAGGCTACAAACCTCGGCAAAGGAGAAAGACCTTGGAGTGAGTATAACGCCTAGCACGTCTCCGGAGGCACACATCAACCAGATAACTGCGGCAGCATATGGGCGTCTGGCAAACCTTAGATTAGCGTTCCGTTACCTTAACAAGGAATCGTTCAAGACACTGTATACCGTGTACGTCAGGCCCATACTAGAATATGCAGCACCAGTCTGGAACCCACATCTGGTCAAGCACGTAAGGAAACTAGAGAAAGTGCAAAGGTCTGTCTTATGAAGAAAGGTTGAGGGAAATAGGACTAACAACACTGGAGGAAAGAAGGGTCAGAGGAGACATGATAACGACATACAAAATACTGCGGGGAATTGACAAGGTAGATAGTGACAGGTTGTTTCAGAGAGGGAACACAGAAACAAGGGGACACAACTGGAGGCTGAAGACTCAGATGAGTCAAAGGGATGTCAGGAAACATTTCTTCAGCCACAGAGTAGTCAGGAAGTGGAATGGACTAGAGAAAGATATAGTGGAGGCAGGAACCATACATAGTTTTAAGACAAGGTATGATAAAGCTCATGGAGCAGGGAGAGCAGAGACCCAGTAGCAGACAGCGAAGAGGCGGGGCCAGGAGCTGAGTCTCGACCCCTGCAACCACAATTAGGTGAGTACAATTAGGTGAGTACACACACACACACACACACATCCTCCTCATCTGGAAATAAATGGTATAAAATACCGACACAATGGAAAAATAAACACATAAGCAGTATAATGTGATCCTTTATTGACAACGTTTGGCCCACGCAGTGGGCTTTATTGAGTCACAAACAGATTTTTTTGTGACTTGATTGTGGAAACTTTTTTAGTCACTAAAGTTCCACAGGGTAAGGGAGCCGTCAGGAGCCTTACACACCGTGGATCGGCCCTCGGAGTTTATAAACCCACACACCCAACAAAACATACGCACACTCCAGCTGATGACGGTGACTATTGTGTATATATTTAATTGATAGATTTATCAACCTAGGAACACTTAGGCAAGTTTGTACAGCTAGAGACTAATAGTAGGATTATTAAGGCAACGTTAGGTATTAATACTGTAGCTCTAGCACCCTAATATAGGTAGTTATAGGCCTGAATAGGCAAGCATTAGATTATGTTAGCTAACGAGAACTGGCAGCTCTACACTTGAATCTAGGCGGGAAAGAGCCCAGTTCTTTCTTACCAGAGCAGACCCCACACGAACAAGACGTGCTGAGATTAGGCAGCACACCCCATGGGACTCAACATCTGTCCTGGGGCCACGGAGGAGATCCCGAAGTACCGTGGACATCTGCCTCCATCCAGACCCTGTCACAGTAAGACTAGGCTTTCTTTCTCTCAGTATCTGGCCAGTTTCTGGGGGAAACGTTAGTGAGTTATCTGTGGGTCTTAGTCGGACGGACGACTCGTGTTGGTATGTACCAACGTCGTCTCCTAAGTTCAATTCTGGAAGCTAGTGTTACTTACTGTATATATTACTCAAGGACTTCCCAAGGAACCAGGGGACTCTGAGGTGCAGACAGGACACTAATTTCACCATCCTTTGCAGACAAAGTTTCTTCACTGCACATGGTGTTAGGAGGGGTTATATATAAGGATGACCAGGACACATAGCCACCTTTTCTCCAAGTAAGTAATCTCTTCTAGTGTTGTGTAGGCAGTGTGGGGTTCCCCTACTGCAATCAGCTAGAAATTTGTACCATAGCCACTTGTAAGTCTGAGAGAAGTGTCTCAGAGTGTCGGTGTCAACAGTGCTTGCCCAGAGTGCAACTTACAAGAGGCCAATCCAAACAAGTTTCTACAGTGGTCCTTCTTAACCGAGATGTGGAATAACTAGTTTAGCAGACACATTAGTCTTAATTAGCTAGGCCACAGTTAATGTACCAGTCATTTTCGAAGCTAGGTTAGTTTTCACACCTAGGCCCAAAGACTTACTCAGGCTAGGTTAAGCTAACTAATCAGAAGTTATTATTTACAGTAATCTACAGGCAGGCCAAGTAGGCTAGTCAAGCTGTGAGTTTAGTTATTTACAGTGATTACAAGTAAGCCAGGTTAGGTAACTTGCATATTTAATTACTTACAGTGAATTGCAGCCAGCCACAGTTAGGGTAGGCCTCTGCAATAATTATAACAGTTATAACAGCTAGGTCAGATTTAACCTAGCTATTATTTACCTTGCAAGCTAGATTCAGGCTAGTTGCACACTAATTTCAACAGTGATAAAGTTAGGCTAGGTGTTACCTTCACCAGCTAACTACACTAATTGTCTAGGCTTAGTTAAGCCAAAGTTAATTACACAACATTATTCATATACTGTTTATAAGTGAATTACTGAATTTATTTTGTGCTGACCAATTGAATTTAATTTACAAAGACTACATATTTTTACTGTGTGAATTTATTGTACTATTTGACTCATTTAATTTGTGATTTGCTAGCTCAGTCCTGTAATTATTTACTATTGTGTACAGGGAGTTGCTAGGTTAAAGCTTTCATAACAACAAGATACATTTTGGTTGGGTTTGAGGGTTTCCAGTGTACATTCTTTCTGAGTTAAGTCAATATCTGTAAGTAAAGTCATCAAGCTTGTTGAGGGGCTTTGTTTCTCACTTATTCTCACCTGATACCGTGTTGTACTGTGGGGTGGGCTAATTGACGTACAAATTAGTGACACTCTCTTAATTAAACCACAACAATGACGAGGGGAAATACGAGAGTACCTGCCCCATCTCTAAGTCAGCTAAAGCGGTCTATGAGTGCACACAGTGTTTAAAGCTTTTAGAGGAAAGGCTAGCAGACTTTGAGATAACCTACAAAGAGTGTGAGGCAGGAGCCCTTGCAGCAGATGAATCAGGGGATATTGTACAGGAAATTCAGGAGGACTACGACGAGCATGAGGCTCAATGTAAAGCGGAGATGAAACTCTGCAAAAGGCTAATGAAAACACTGAAGGCTGATGCAGCAGGGGCAACAAATAATAGTACAAGGCACGCAGGCCACCACAGTCCCCCTAGAGTGTTACCCAGATTGCCTACATTGAATTTACCAATGTTTGATGGAACTTTGACAGAGTACATTACTTTCTGGGATCAGTTTAAATCACAGATAGATGACAGGGATGATTTGTCAGGATGCCACCAAATTACAGTACTTACGTTCACAGCTCAAGGGTAAAGCCCTGGACTTGGTCGGCATTACCAAAACACTGATATTAATTATCAACATGCCAAGGATCATCTGAAGGATGCGTTTGGCAACACAGAGGATATAAAACTGCTATATTTTATCAATTGACTGATCTAAAGGTTTGCCGTCATGACCTTCAGAGCGTAGAGAAGTTTCGCATTGAAGTCATGAGTTTGACCAATAGTCTCAAAGATTTACACGATTGGGGTGGATCGGAATGGATGGTCAGTCGTTTGATTCAGAGGAAGTTAGCTAACACTATAGTGCATGAGTTACACGTAATATACCGAACGAGCTGGTTTACAATACAACAAATTATGGAAGGGTTGGGAGCTCATTTCCGCTTGAGTGTAGGGGAAAGATTGCCCGACAAGGTGAAATCGTTTGACCACGCCGGACACTCGAGAGATAGAACTAAAGCTCCCCCCGCTAGGATCGGCACCTATTATGCCCAAGACAGGCCCTCAACCAAGGGGGAAACCACCAAGACGACCAGCACTAAAACATGTGTTTCTGCGAAGGAGAACATACTAGTTCAGGAGTGTTCGAGCTCACTACCTACGACCAAAGACGCCAAAGACTAAAGGAGTTGAAACGCTGTTTCAAGTGTTGTGGCCAACACTTTGCCCGGGACTGTGACCTCCAGCTCGGGAGTGTCGAGGCTGTTGGAAGGGTAAGCACCACAGTGCGCTGTGCCCTAAGGATACCAGATCAGCCCAGGCTAAGGGGATCAAGCCCCAAGAGGGCAGAGAACAGAGACGAGTCTGAGGTAGTGGTGAGTGTGGTGAGGGCGACCCAGGGGCTAGTTCAGGTGAACAGGTTTCGAGGTTCCGTGGCACTGCCCACGGTGATGGCGGTGGTTATAAATGGGAAGAGATCCGAAACGACCCATTTGTTTTTTGACACTGGGGCCCAACGATCATTCATAGCGGAGACTCTGGCGGCCAAGTTGAAATTGAAGTCCAAGGGTAAGGCTGACATGAAGGTGGAAGGGTTCGGTGGGACAGTTTCCACAGATCTTATCCTGTTGTAGATGTACAGTTAGATTGGGCGGGCATCGCAGGAATATCTCAGCCTTGATAGTGAAGAGGCTGCCCGATATCATTACCACCAAGGGTCTAGCCGCGGCAGTCAAACGTTTGAGGGAGTTGGGCGTGAAGCTAGCGGAACCGGAAATTACCACAGACAATGTCGGCAACATAGGAATTTTGGTAGGAGGATTACGTAGACGAGTTCATATCCACCAGAAAGGTCGTCAAGGAAGGTATCGGCCTGTACAGGACTCCGCGGGGTACATCGTAGGAGGCAGGGTACCAGCCCATTTCCAGCGACGCCTGGGAAGGGGGCTCTGGCACCACAGCAACCAAGGCTGTGCTAGTGATGCGGATCGGATTACATGAGGGCCTATCCGAAACCCAAGGCAGCATAGTTGACGGAGAACCAGTCCACAAACTGTGGACTTGGATGTAGTAGGAATTAAGGGTGATCAACCACCCCCGAACACGAAGAAACTTATCAGGATTATTTGAGCCATGTCCCGTTCAAGGACGGCCAGTACTGGGTGAGACTACCTTGGAAACCGGTACACCCTGCGTTACCCACTAACTTTAAGAAGGCACGGGGTCAGTTGAACTCCCTGGTGAACAGCCTGACCAAGAAGGGTCTGGTAGGGAAGTACGATGGCATTATTAAAGAACAGTTGTCCCTGGGGTTCATAGAGAAGGTACCGCTGCCACTCCCGGAGGAAATACCCACTATCTCCCGCACATGGCTGTTACCAAAGAGTCAGTAACCACTCCCATCAGGGTAGTCTTCAATTGCAGCTCACAGGCGAGTCCCCGAGAGCCCTCATTGAACGACTGTCTGTGCACCGGGCCATCTCTGACTCAGAAATTAGCCGACGGTTGTTGAAGTTTAGGACAGAACAATACGCCTATGCAGCGGATATTAGTAAAGCCTTCCTACGAATTGGGTTGCAACAGCAAGACAGGGACTACACTAGGTTCTTGTGGGTGGCCCAACTCGAGGGACCTGGAGCAGGTACGAAACTTTACAGATTTAAGGCAGTGTTGTTTGGGGCCACGAGCTCACCATTCTTATTACAGGCCACGATAGATTATCACCTGGCAAATTTAATAGCCCCCTCAAAGAACTGTTGAAGACTTTATTTTATGTGGACAATATGCAAGGCACCACTTCTGATGAGGGGGAGTTAATGGACATCTACCAGGAGTCCAACGGGAGATGCTCCGGCTAACATGCCGCTGAGGGAATGGGTAACGAACAATCCTGCATTGCGATACAGAGTAGAACATGATTACGCTGGTTATACGGTGCCGGAGGTAACCTCAGTATTGGGAGTGGAATGGGAAATTGGGGGAAGACAGACTTAGGGTGAAAAGAAACCCGACGGGGACGGGAAGCTAACCAGAAGGTCCCTGTTAAGTAAAGTCAGACTGCCTTTGACCCACTGGATCTGTTGACACCCATTACTATTCGTGGGAGAATGCTAGTACAGCAGACCTGGGAGCTGAACCTGGGTTGAGACGGACACACTGCCAGAGACCATCTGTCAGGAGTGGGATCTAGTCAGCAAAAGATTTAGCAGAGCTACACGATTTCGCGTTTCCTAGGTCCCTCGGGTGTACTGGACAAGATTATGACCTACATGTCTTTTGTGATGCCTCCTCCCGGGCGTATGGCGGCGTAGCATCTTGGTGGGTGGGAGCCGGGGTTAATCTGGCCACCAGCCGGGCAAGGGTAACACCCTTAAAGGAGTGTTCAATACCAAAGCTAGAGCTCACAGCGATGTTGTTGGGAGCAAGACTGGGGAAATATGTGAAAGAAGTGTTAAGAAACCTGAAGGTGATCCCACTTATATGGACAGATTCGGAGGTAGCCTTACAGTGGGTACAGAACGACAGGTCCAAACTCCCCTATGTCAGGAACCGGGTGAAGGAGATACGGAGCTACAGACAGCATCCACTATTTTACATGTACCTACCGATCAAAATCCGGCTTGACCTGATCAGTACAGGGTGACACACAAAAAACTGAGTAGAAGCGAGATTTGGTTTAAAGGCCCAGACTGGTTACCAGCAAAAGAGCGCTGGCCAGAACAGAAATTCGGTGAGGCAACCAGCGCATAGTACATTTCGTGGGGGAGTCAGGCACTGATCTGCTAGACCCCAAGCGTTACTCCTCGTGGAGAAGCTAATGAGTCACCGGAAATGGTGTTTCGATTTGTGAGAAAGTTGATTGACAAGGTAAATAGAGGCCGACAGTTGTCGATTGTAGGTCCCAGAGAGTACTGGATACAGCAGTACAGAAGGAGAGGTTTCCAGGAGTTCTGGAGGTACTAGCTGCGGGCAGCCAGATCGGCATCAGGTCTAGTACCCGACTGCAACTCAGGGAGCGGTAAACTGGTCCCTCCTTAGGATTATTCTTGGATCATGCTGGTCTGATAAGATGCAGGGGAAGACTACACAATGCTGAAGCTCAGTTATGGAGGCAAACATCCCGTGCTACTGGGAAACGATGGGTGGTTGTCAGAGTTGGTGATACTTGACGCTCATCAGAGAACCATGCATGGAGGGTTTGGAGAGACACTCACCTGTCTTCGTCAGAATTACTGGGTGCTGAAGGGCCGAGCAGCTGTCAAGAGGGTGATAAGGAAGTGCACGGTCTGTCGGTATGATGGGAGGACTCTATCCTACCCTGGACCACCCCCACTGCCTCAGGAACGGGTGCAGAGTGACAGACCCTTTGAGACTGTGGGAATAGATTACACAGGGGCTATCATACTGACAAACCCGGGAGGGGAGAGTGTAGACCCACAGAAGGTATATATCTGTCTGTTTACTTGTGCAACTACCCGAGCCGTACATTTGGAACTGGCGGAAGATATGTCTACCGAGACTTTCGTGAAGTTGTTCAGGAGATTCACAGCTCGGTTCTCTTGTCCACGATTGATTATATCAGACAACGGCACAAGCTTCAAAGCGGCCAGCAAAGTCTTTAAGAATCTGTTGGACAACGGAGAGGTACGAGAATACCTGAAGAAGATAGAGTGTGAGTGGAAGTTCATAATTCCCAGAGCACCATGGCAAGGGGGCTTCTACGAACGTATGGTGGGTACGGTTAAAAGATGTCTCCGTAAGGTCTTACACAGCAAGAGGGTGACCACGGATGAGTTGCGAACGATTTTGGCCGAGATAGAAGCGAGAGTCAATAATAGACCCTTAACCTATGTACAAAATGGTATTGACGAGGAGGAAGCTCTCACCCCCAATCACATGTTATTTGGTAAGAGGATCAAGCCCTTCCCTGCAATCTTGAGCCAGTCTTCTAGGGAGCAGGACTACTGTGGGCCCGAAGGAACTACACAAGAGCCACAATAAGTTAGTGAAGGTTCTAGACAAATGGAACCAGGTATGGCGTAATGATTATTTGACAGCTTTGCGGGAACATTTTTATGGGGCGGACCCTGGGGGAACAAGGTGACGGTGAGCCAAGGGGACCTGGTACTAGTCGAAGCTGAAGCACCTAGGGCATACTGGCCTCTTGGCTTAGTGGTATCAACCACCCAGATAAGGCCGACAGCTGAGGATGGTGAAGGTGAGTAAATGGTACTGAGACCATAAGACCCATCAACAAGCTGTTGCCTCTCGAGGTCCACACGGTGAGGCCTGGACAGGAGAAGTTGACCAAAGTCTACCCAACCAGAGTGTCCGGACAACCCGTCGAACGGCACTCGAGTCCAGAGCTCACTGGGGGGCTTGCGGGAGGCAGATTTGATATAGACTAACCTTTCCTTCGTCGGCGGGAGGATGTGAAACTTTTTAGTCACTAAAGTTCCAAGGGTAAGGACCGTCAGGAGCCTTACACACCGTGGATCGGCCTCGGAGTTTATAAACCCACACACCCAACAAAACATACGCACACTCCAGCTGATGACGGTGACTATTGTGTATATATTTAATTGATAGATTTATCAACCTAGGAACACTTAGGCAAGTTTGTCAGCTAGAGACTAATAGTAGGATTATTAAGGCAACGTTAGGTATTAATACTGTGGCTCTAGCACCCTAATATAGGTAGTTATAGGCCTGAATAGGCAAGCATTAGATTATGTTAGCTAACGAGAACTGGCAGCTCTACACTTGAATCTAGGCGGGAAAGAGCCCAGTTCTTTCTTACCAGAGCAGACCCCACACGAACAAGACGTGATGAGATTAGGCAGCACCCACGTGACTTAACATCTGTCCTGGGGCCACGGGGAGATCCGAAGTACCGTGGACATCTGCCTCCATCCAGACCCTGTCACAGTAAGACTAGGCTTTCTTTTCTCTCAGTATCTGGCCAGTTTTCTGGAAACGTTATGTGAGTTATCTGTGGGTCTTAGTCGGACGGACGACTCGTGTTGGTATGTACCAGCGTCGTCTCCTAAGTTCAATTCTGGAAGCTAGTTTTTACTTACTGTATATATTACTAGGACTTCCCAAGGAACCAGGGACTCTGAGGTGCAGACAGGACACTAATTTCACCATCCTTTGCAGACAAAGTTTCTTCACTGCACATGGTGTTAGGAGGGGTTATATATAAGGATGACCAGGAACATAGCCACCTTTTCTCCAAGTAAGTAATCTCTTCTAGTATTGTGTAGGCAGTGTGGGGTTCCCTTACTGCAATCAGCTAGAAATTTGTACATAGCCACTTGTAAGTCTGAGAGAAGTGTCTCAGAGTGTCAGTGTCAACAGTGCTTGCCCAGAGTGCAACTTACAAGAGGCCAATCCAAACAAGTTTCTACATTGATAAAGCCCACTGCGTGGGCGAAACGTTGTCAATAAAGGATCACATTATACTGCTTATGTGTTTATTTTCCATCCTCTTCATCTACACCAACACTGACCCAAGGACATTAAACACAAAATCTCGAATATAGCTATTGTTTAATAAATCTCAAACTAGTTTTAAGTTTGCCTGATATACTCTAG